>JAGXOD010000018.1:4442500-4460000 GCA_020368025.1 Brachyhypopomus occidentalis
CTCTTCTCACCTTACAGTAAGCAGTATGTTATTACATTTGCCGTGCTCTTTAAAGAGAAGTTTTGTGTTTTAAATGTGAATGTTCATATCATTGGTTTGCTGAATTTTGCATAATTTTTGTTGGTTTTAGACTGAACTTTTGTAATGTGAAATAGTTCAGTGTCTGGACAGAAATCACTTCACTGTTTGGACAGAATTACTTTCTGGGTCCCGTTTCCCAAAATTGTCAAGTGTTAAGATGTCTTAGATGAGAGAGAGAGAGAGAGAGAGAGAGAGGAGAGAGAGAGAGAGAGAGAGAGATTTATGATGCTTTTGGGAAAGTGAGTTTACAGCCTGTTCTGCCTGTTTAATCGAACTGCACATTTGTTGTAATTTTTAGAATTGAACATTTTCGTGTGAGCATTATTCATAAAGTGAATTTGAATCTTAAAGTCTGATGAACAAGATGTTTAAAAAAGGAAGTGAAAAGAAAAACTTCAAAATTTGAAAAGTTCAACAAACAAAAATGATATTTTGAACTCTTGTGTTTTCCCACAAAGCTCAGGATCTCTCTCTCTCTCTCCCCCTCTCTCTCTATCCCTCTCTCTCCCTCTCCCTCTCCCTCTCTCTGAGAGTGTGAGAAACACTGTCCTGATATTTTAACATTTTATTTCCCTCTTAGTTCTGTTCTCCCACTGCCATCTTCAGCAGGGCTGAGTGGTCTGTGTGTGTGCTTGTCAGACAGTGCCACTGCTTTCAGAGTCTTACTGTCCTGCTGGGCTGGTCACTACTGAGGACAGACTTGGAATGGCACTGTTCTGTTCTGGTACGGGTCACCAGTCACAGTGTGATGCTGCCACACTCTTCTTTATAGACTTCAATTTGTGTCCCATTTCTTCTTCTAGTTGTCTAGTTGATGCTGTCTTTACTGTTCATTTAGGTTAGCTTCCTGATCTCTCCTGATTTATTCCAGTAAGAGCGTACAAATCTATTCTAGGTTTTGTTTATTTTAGAGGTGTAAAATTTGCTAATATTTGGCAAGCTCTGATGAAGCCTGTCCTTTACCTCATCTCTCTCTCTCTCTCTCTCTCTGTCTTGCCCTCCCTCTCTCTCTCTCTCTCAGATCTGCTTCAACACGCCGAGTCACTCTTGCCTACTGCACTTGTCCACTATCCTGATCGATCCGTTTCTGACCACAACCTCTTGTCTGGCGACAGGCCCCCGTATTCCCCCACCCAGAGTGGGCGTTTGCTTTGGGTTCTGTCCAAACCGACAGTCCACTGTTGGGTTTAGCGAACCTGAGCCGTCCAGTTGGAGGACGACCAAACAGTTCATCAGAATGCGCATTCCCGCTTCCAAGCTCGCTGCGAGCTTCCGATCCCGACTGCACACGATGTTTTTGGCTTTTCATTTTCCAATAGCGATTCCGTTGACGATGTCGTTCACCTATTTCTTCAATTCCTCTTCGACAAATCCACCTCCCCCCTCTCATTTCCCGAAGACGCGAGCGTGTGTAATAGACAAAAGTCACGTCTCTGTATCGTGCACTTCCTCCCCCCTTTTGCCATCGTTCCCGCCTAATCTCATCGGTTGCGCTCTCCTTACGCGTCCGTCACGCTGCGGCAAGTTTAGTTAATGCGCGCTCCTGTGTCGAGTACTGCTTTACGGATTAATGGCGTCCGTTCAGGTTCGCCTAGGTCCGGCTTGTTATGCTTCGGTGATCCCGCGCTTGGATATGCCTCTAATAGTCATTGTGTAACAACACACTGCTTAGCTTAGTCTAATTTGGCCCGCACCTCTCTTAATATGTAGACAAATCCTTTCTGTATGCTTCACGCGGGGCCTTTGATGTGACTGTTTTGTGTTTGCGTTGCGAGAGCTCCCCTTTTGAGTTGACACTAGTTCGGCAGGTGATGCTAGTTCTAGCCAGTCGGCTGAAGAAGAATCCACTTCTGTTACCACTTTTGGTACATGGTAATCAGGTGTGAACAGTTCTGGCGTGCATTCTAGGTCTATTTGTTCACAGTGTGAAATGGTTTTATATGTTCCAGAACTATAAATACTGGCCACAGAAGAAGAATTCAGAAATGGATGGCATTGTACTCCCAGTGCCACATTTTGCAAGTTCACCTCAATGAATATTAATGCATAACGATAAGAAATGTGCACGGTAATAAATATGTCAGTGAGTCTTATGGAATATATGAATATAAATGGATTAATTTGTGTAAATAACAGAAAATGAATAAATATGAACTACGAGATAAAATGTTCCCTACCTACTGTTTTTGTGAGAATGTCAATGAGGCTGTGTGTGAGTATGCACTGGGGTAAGTGTGTGTCATGGGAAGTGTATATCTGATTTCGGTGAGTTTATGGACAAGGTCAGGGCCTGTCCATATGGTGCCTGAACTCACTTTGTGCTTTTGCACAGGTGGGAATAGACTCTGGCCTTCAGGCTGCTTCAGTGAACTCGTCTGGTTTTGTCTATGATCAAAGTCTGCCCTTGAAACAGAGAGAGAGAGAGAGAGAGACAGAGTGAGTTCTGCCTGCCTCTTTGTGTGTAAGAGAATGAGTGATTTTCTGTGTGTGCATGCGTGTGTGTGTGTTCTGCATAAGTCTATAGTTACACATCCAGTCGCTGCTAAAGTGATTTACCAGGTTCTCTCCCATAAGGCTCTATAAACACACACCCTGTCAGTCAGTCTATATGTGTGTGTGTGTCTATGTAAATACCTGTGTGTGAGACATTCAAGCACGTCCTTTGAAATATACCTGTATTATTTGCTGATAACATTTTACACACCCAGCCAGTGAGAGAGATAGTGGGGATTCTCACACACCATAGAGCACACAGCTTCAGTAACTGAAAGAGATCAAAGAATTGAGGGAAGGAGAGAAAAGAAAAGGAAATAAATGAAAAGGACCTGAAAGAGAGCAAGTGGGAGCTGTTTTGCACCTCACCATCTCTTGCTTTGTTACTTTTTCATTGCTCAACTCTCTCTTCTCTCTGTTGGTCTCTATCTCCTCTGTTGGTCTCTCTCCTCTCTGTTGGTCTCCTCTCTGTTGGTTTCTCCTCTCTGTTGGTCTCTCTCTCTCCTCTCTGTCGGTCTCTCTCCTCTCTGTTGGTCTCTCTCTCTTCCCTGTTGGTCTCTCTCTCCTCTCTGTTGGTCTATCTCTCCACCCTGTTGGTATCTCTTCTCTGTTGGTCTCTCCTCTCTGCTGGTCTCTCTCCTCTCTGTTGGTCTCTCTCCTCTCTCTGTTGGTCTCTCTCCTCCCTGTTGCTTTCTCTCTCCTCCCTGTTGGTCTCTCTTTTCTCAGTTGGTCTCTCTCTCCTCTCTGTTACTATCTGTCTCCTCTCTCCTGTTGTCTCGTCTCTCTCTTCTCTTCTCTTTCTCTCCTCTCTTTTGGTCTCTCTTTTCTCTCGGTTCGTCTCTCTCTCCTCTCTGTTGGTCTCTCTCTTCTCTCTGTTCGTCTCTATCTCCTCTCTGTTGGTCTCTCTCTCCTCTCTGTTACTATCTGTCTCCTCTCTCCTGCTGTCTCTTCTCTCTCCTCTCTTCACTCTCACTCTTTAAGTACAGTTAGATTTATATATAAAGATTCCAGTACCATTTGTTAACAAAGACATACATTGTATCACTGCATGTGCACACACACACACAGACACGCACACACACATACACACACATGCGCACACACACATCTGTAATTGCTGTTGCACACTGCTGAATATAATAAGTTAGCTGATTGAGAAATTTTCCCTGAGCTCCAGGTTATTTGGGTGAGAGTATGTTTAGAGTAGACATGAAATCGAGAGGCCTCAAGTGTGTGTGTATGTGTGTGTGTGTTAGTTTTTTATGTAATCGATACCCTCTTTCTCCTACTAGCCACAGCAGCACCCACTTCATCATAGTTGATGAACTTTCCAGATTCACTGTGTGTGTGTGTGTGTGTGTGTGTGTGTACATGTGATTACACATATGGAAACTATCCATGTTCTTGTGTGTGTGTTTGTGTATGTGTGTGTGTGAGTGTATGCATGCATGTGCACACATAGGGCTACTTGGTGTTAGAAGGTTAAGCAAACGTGTGCAGTTCCATTTCTTGTTGATGTATGCTTCCAGACTACCTTCACCACTGTGCAGGATTACATACCTTACACACTCACGGCAACTAGTGCTCGGCGATATGGCAGTGTACATTTTATCACTGATAAATAGTGAAATAGTCAGAAATCACAAAAATGTCAGCCAACGTGTCTATCAGTTTGCATCAGTTGAACTTGTGAAGATGCGGTGAGCCATATCAGCTCCACATCAGACATGTACAGAGCCTTTCCTGTGCCTCCTGAATCAATCAACTCCTGTAAGATACACTGGAACACAGGACAGTGTCACTACCAAAGTGTTAGGATGCTAAAGCAAAACCACCTAAACTGAACTGTAAAGAAATACATTAGTGCCTCATGTGTGTTCCCATATGTACCTTTAGCTGCTCCGTTCTTCTACTTTACTGTGCTAACACACACACATACCACACACACACACACACACACAGCTGGCCAGTCCCTTGAGCCGTGTCACTGATTTTGAGAAAAACCGCTCCCATCTCGTATTTATTTATTTCCCCCTACCGAGGACCTTAAGCCCTTAATTGTGATAAAAAGCCCACAAACCATTCCTGTAGTGTTTTTGTGCAGTATTGTTTAAAATCATCTCAGGGGTTTCCTTTAGTTGACTGGAATGTAGACTAAGTACTTTAACAGAAAAGTGGTACTTGAAACATGTCTGACATTCTCACAGAGTTATTGCCCTCAGAAAGGTGTCTCATAGAAAAATGTATTGAATCTCTTGAAGAAAACCTTGCAGCATTGTATGTAATAGTTTTTTTTTCACAGTTTTTTTTTCTTTCTTAACCTCTGGACATCTAAAAGATTCCTCAAATCCAAATACCTTGGAGTTTTGAGTTAATTGGGCAAAACAGATTTTGCTCTCATGATAACGAGCAGTGTTTGAGACGTGAGGGGTTTTTTGATGCCAGTTGCACTACATCTGCTGATTTCTCTCACATATGGCACTGAGACAATGATGAATGCAGCACTTACTCAAATAAATAATCAATCCTAATCAATGAGCACCTGTTCTGTTGCGGGAGAGCAGTCAATACTTGAAGCATCATGTGTGCGACACATCACTGGAGATCAGAGGATATGTTTTCATAAAGCTAGAATAAAGATATGTGCTCCTCAAGGTGGCACGGCAACCAACCCCTCTACACACCCCACCCCTGCCCCAGGGAGCATCGTCTAGTTGGTGAGGGTGTCTTCTTTACATTGGCTCCTCCCGGATGGCACTGGCCTGTATAGGTCATCGATATACTCACGAAGGGCCTTCAGGAAATGCATAGTGACTAAGGGGGCATGTATGAGGGTATGTGTGTGTGTGTGTGTGGGTGTGTGTGTGCTTATTGGAACTGCAGTAACAAAAGGAGGATCAGGTAGCTGGGAGAGAGAGAGAAAGAGAGAGAGAGAGAGAGAGAGAGAGAGAGAAAGGTTGAATTCAGTCTGCTGGGGGCTGAGATATCCCATGATGCTCTACTATACCTCCTAGCTGTTTGTTTTGTGTGATTGTGTGCAGTTGTGTGTTTTTGTGTGCTGTTGAGTCTCATGAGTGCTTGGGTCTTTTCATATGTCATATTGTGAATGAAGAAAGTTGAGTATTTTGCTGGCCTTTAGCTTCCTGCATCTTGTTTCTATGATTCTCTCTCTCTCTCTCTCTCTCTCTCTCTCTCTCTCTCTGCAACTCCTCCTTGTTTCTACCTTTGGGGTTAAATTAGCTGACCTCACATTTTTCTAACCATGATGTGTTTTCTCCCCACCTTTGCTGTTTTTCTCTTTGGAGGGAGACACAGTGTGTGTGGAGAAAGGGAGACAGTGTATGGAGAGAGAGAGAGAGAGAGACAGTGTGTGGGGAGAGAGAGAGACAGTGTGTGTGGAGAGAGGGAGACAGTGTATGGAGAGAGAGAGAGAGTGTGTGGGGAGAGAGAGAGAGAGTGTGTGTGGAGAGAGGGAGACAGTGTGTGTGGAGAGAGGGAGACAGTGTATGAGAGAGAGAGAGACAGTGTGTGGGGAGAGAGAGAGACAGTGTGTGGGGAGAGAGGGAGACAGTGTATGGAGAGAGAGAGACAGTGTGTGGGGAGAGAGGGAGACAGTGTATGGAGAGAGAGAGACAGTGTGTGGGGAGAGAGGGAGACAGTGTATGGAGAGAGAGAGAGAGAGAGAGAGAGAGAGTGTAGAGAAAGAGGGAGACAGTGAGATTGCATTTGCATTTCTGAAAGTACTGAAAATTAAATATGAAAGTTAGATTTTTTATTGAATTAAAATAAGATGCACAGGACACATTTTTAAAACTAAAATTTCCATTTTAAAAAGGAATTTTCAGATACTAATTAAATATGCAAGAATATACAAACATGCTACATAAAACCTTTTATATACAGTCAGTTAGGTCAGTTAGGCAGGATTTTATGCTGCAGATTATGTAAATTAACTTTGGTTTTCCCAGCATGCTGCTTCCGCATAGTAATGAGTTTCTAACTGTCATTAGGTGGAGCTTATACTCAGACCTCCCAGAACACCAATTAGTTCATACCAGTGGACCATCAGCCAATGAGAAGCTCTGACCCAACAGTGAATCTAGGGTGAAGCTCACAATTAAGCATAAAAGGAGAATTCCTTCAGTTGGGCACCCGCACCCTCATATACACACAAACACACACACACTTGTCTTCATTAGAAGTCGTTATTCTGCTGGTCTTGTCAGTGTTGTTTCAGTCAAAGTGCATGTGTCATTCCACTCTGTGCTGAAGGACTGCCCCCTCCCAGCCCCGCCCAGCCCCTCCCAGCCCCTCCAGCCCCTCCCATTGCCCTGCTTTCTGTGTCTTTCCCCTGCAGTTCCAAGTTATAACAAACAAAATTGAGCCCCACTCCCCCCCCCCCCCCCACTCTCCCCCTACTCCCCCCCACCCCCCATACTACCCATGGTCTCCCTGCTTTCATCTCCCATATAGACACTCTGATCATTTGCTCTTTCTTCTATTGCCTTGTTTCCGTTTCCCTCATTGTCTCCAACTCTCTCTCTCTCTCTCTCTCTCTTTCTTTCTCTCTCTCTCTCAGTCTCTCTCGATCCTGATGGGAGCCTGAGTGACAGTTGGGTCTGTCCCTGGCAGCTGTTCAGAATTTTGACTTTTTTGGGGCTCCATCTCTCTCTCTCTCTCTCTCTCTCTCTCTCTCTCTCTCTTTCTCTCTCTCTGTCTTTCTTCTTGCGATCTGTTATTTCGTTACAGCGTAGCTGCTGGGCTCTTGGGGGGGTGGGGGGATCGGCTGGCTCTTTCAGTGAGCGAGAGAGAGACAGAGAGTGTGTGTGTGAGGATGAGATGAGCTCACTCTCTCCTAAGTGCCTAGGGTACCGTCCCTTGAGACTCCTCGGTCAGAGGCAGGACTTTCTCTCCTTCTCTCCTCCTCTTTGTCTGTTTTCTTGTCTTTTTCTCTGTTTTTCTCTGCCTTTCTTTCTTGAGCTTTCTTTTTTTCATCTCTCTCCATGTCTCTTTCTCTATTTTTACAGTTTGTCTGTCCTTCTCTTTCTCTGTCGGTCTCTCCTCTCTCTCTCTCTGCCCGTCTCTCTCTGCCTGTCTCTCTCTCTCTTTCTACCCCCCCCCCCCCACTCCATTCACTAGTCAATCCCATCAATACTCTGAAGGAGAGAAGTAGGTCAATTCACCTCATGGGCAATAGTGTGTGTGTGTGTGTGGGTGTGTGTGTGTATCTGTGTGTGACTGCATTTCAGAGATAGAGACAAAGAAAGAAACTGAATGAGTGCTACAGAGGGCAGTGGAGATTACGTTACAGGTGTGTGTGTGTGTGTGTGTTTGTGTTTGTGAATGTGTGTGTGTGGGAAAGAAAGCTGGTAAGCGTTGTAGACTGACCGTTGTGCATTAAAGTATGTTTGACTGTATGAAAATGCTACTCTTTTTACTGGGTGCATGTGTGTGTTTGTTTGTGCAACTTTTCATCATGCAATGTGTAGTTTACACACACACATACACACACACTCACACACACATGCACATACCCACCACATGCCTGTGCTCAAACGGAGCTTTAAGAGGATCTAGAGATTTGACAGCTAGTTCTGTTTCACTCACATCAGGCTGATGTGTGTTTTATTTCTATTTTAAAAGTCAGTTATTCGATGACAGAAGAATTGATTTAGTGAAATATCTGTGATGTGTGTGTGATCTGTGATGTGTGTGTGCGTGTGTGTGTGTGATCTGTGATGTGTGTGTGCGTATGTGTGTGTGATCTGTGATGTGTGATATGTGTGTGATGTGTGATGTGTGTGTGTGTGTGTGTGTGTGTATGTTGCTGAGGGATAAATGGTGGTGACATGGTTGGTGTAAAAGGAGACATAGTGAGAGAGGAAGCATGTTTGCATGCAACTGTGTGTAGAACTAAACTTGAAATATATGTGTTCTGTGTGCTGAGTTAACACACACCCACACACACACACACCAACTGTCCCACCTCCGTGACAGTTCTGATTTAGCTCAGAATTGGCTAAAGATAGATAGAAGACTGTGTGTGTGTGTGTGTGTGTGCATGTGTGTATGCACACAAGGAGGGGTGAACACTGCAGTACACATTTGCAGTGTTTGTCCCTTTTCTGTCTGTCTCTGCATATCTGTCTCTCTGCACATCTGTCTCTGCACATCTGTCTCTCTGCACATCTGTCTCTCTGCATTTCTGTCTCTCTGCATGTCTGTCTCTCTGCACTCCGTATCCTCCTTCCCAGCAGACACACTCTGACTCCCACATCCCCACACACAAACACACACACACACACACACACACACACACACATATTTACTCAGAAGACATTGATGTTTGTATGAAGGTGCTGCAGGACAAACTTCAAACAGACAGGAAGAGACATATCCAGGACACAAGGACACACACTCCCACACTCTCCTGAGTCGCTCTCTTTCTCTCTATCACACACACACACACACACACACACACATACAGGCTAGAGTATATTTGATCTGAATTTCAGCCGAATACTCACAAACTGGGAATGAACTAGTCCAGTAAAAACTGTAAGTGTGTGTAACATGCACACACACGTGAGCACACACACACTTATGAATAATGCATGTTCCTTATGCTTCTTCACTGAGGGCTTTGAACTCTGTTCCTTTCCCTCTACCTCCTTTTCACTGTCTCCCTCCCTCTCTCCATCTCTTTCCTCTCTTTCTGTTTCTCCCTCTATCACCCTGTCTTCCTTCTCTCTTTCCTTGAGGGGTTTTTACACAGGTTGCGTGAGACACAAATTCTGCAGCACACATTCAGTTTACTTTCTTGTTAGCGTTCTTACTGCGTTCTTACGGACTTGCAGTATGTGTGTGTGTGTGTGTGTGTGTGTATGTGTGTGTGTGTGTGTGTGTGTGTGTGTAAGAAGGCTCAGACTGACAGATAGCTTGCGGCTAACACTGCTGGTGGGAATAATGATCCCTGTTCAGTTAACAACATGAACTTCCCTACACATATGCACACACACACACACACACCACAACCTCATACCGAAGTGTATTTGATCTTAACCGCAGTTGATGTCTAACAGGGAATTGTCCACTAACATCTGTAGCAGTTCTTGACACACACACCAAGACTAACACCCATCCACACTCACACACACACACAAACACACACACATGCACTCTCCTCATTCGGTATTCTCTCTGCTATGAAAATATCTGATGCTCTGCATCTCCTTATTTCTACAGTCTATAGCATTGGGACTGTTTGTTTTAAGACACAAACTCTTAAACCTAAGTGTCACCACAAAATAGAATCCAGAGACAACGCTTGAAACTCTTATCTTATCTGAAACTATGATCTTATTTGACCTTATTTATACTCCCAAACCTCCCTGTTGGCTCCATGATAAATCCTCCTCCCTCACTCCTCCCATCCTGCCTCACTCCTCCCATCCTCCCTCACTCCTACCATCCTCCCTCACTCCTCCCACCCTCATTGACTCCTCCCATCCTCCTTCACTCCTCCCATCTTCCCTGACTCCTTCCATCCTCTCTGACTCCTCCCATCTTCCCTCTCTCCTCCCTGACTCCCCCCACACACACACACACACACACACACACACACACACACACACACACACACACACACACACACACACACACACACACACACACACACACACACACACACAACCACACACACACACACACACATCTCTCTCTGTCTCTCTATCTGTTGTAATTCTGCATTGTATGTTGAGTGTTTGTAAAGCATTAAACGTGTCTTAAAAGTTGTATGTCTCTCTTTCCCTCTTACGTCCAAGACATCTGTCAATGTGTGTGTGTGTGTGTGTGGTAGCAGAGTAGGAAAGCAATAGTTTAAATATTTCACTAGAAATCATTGAGACTGCAAGCATAGTGTTTTGGCTATCCTGTGTTTTTCTCTGTGAGGGAGAGAGACAGAGAGAGAGAACATGCTGATACACTCTTTTTGTACATTTGTGGACTTCAAACTGAGATTCAAGTTATCATTCATGGTGGACATAGTTCTTTGTGTGTGTGTTAGCAAGGTAGTGTGTATCCTGTTGGGTCATGTACATGCTGACTGTGTGTGTTTGAGAGAGAGAGATGGAGAGAGATAGAAAGAGATGGAGTGAGAGAGAGAGAGGGAGGGAGAACACAGTGGCGACAGTGGTACATTTCTGTGGTTTTGGAAAAAACGCTTTACCTCCCTCAGGATGTGCAGAAAAACAATCAGAATCTAAAACAAGAACACTCTCTCTCTCTCTCTCTCTCTTTCTCTCTCTTTGTGTCTCTCTCTCTCCCTCTCAATCTCTCTCTCTTTCTATACATGTGTGTTTTTCCCTCAATGTATTTTTGATTTTTTGTTCTGTGTAATTATTTGGTGACTGAATTGCATATCCTTCCTGGTTTTTCTCTAATATGTAATTGTGTGCATTTGTGTGTACTTGTGTGTATACACACGTGCACGTGTGTCTGTATATGTGTGTTTCTTCTGTGTATTTTCTCCTGGTGTGTAATTGTCTGGCCATGTCCATTTTGAGGCCTGTAATGTGATGTCATGTAGCTTGTGGTTGCCTGGTTACACTGATCACTGAGCATGCTCCTCCCGTAGGCTTTTGAAGCTGATCATTTTGATGGATCACTGACCTCTCTCTCTCTCTCTCTTTCTCTTTCTCCCTCTCCATCTCTCTTTCTCTCCCCTCTCTCTCTTTGTAGGATGGGTATGGTGATGGGATTGCAGTGACCATGGCCCTTGGGCCAGGCGTTTGGGCCGCTCTCCTGCGATTGGCCCTGCTGCTGCTCTTCTCTCCGCCTCCACGGGGGCGCTGCCAGGCTGACAGGCCCCGCCTCCAGTTCACCCAGCCGCTCTACCATGCGTCCGTGTACGAGAACTCTGCGGCGCGCACCTATGCCGTCAGCCACGTGCGCATGGGTGTGCCCCTCCCCCAGCGCTCCTGGGACCTGCGCTACCGCATCACCGCGGGCGACGACGAGGGCTTCTTCAAGGCTGAGGAGTACACACTGGGTGACTTCTGCTTCCTCCGCATCCGCACCAAAGGGGGGAATGCCGCCATCTTAAACCGGGAGATCCAAGACAGCTACCAGCTGACGGTGAAGGCCTCCGTCAAAGGTGACACCCTGGAGGCGTGGACAAAGGTCAGAGTGCAGGTGCTGGACATGAACGACCTCCGGCCCCTTTTCTCTCCAACCACGTACTCGGTCACGATCGCGGAGAGCACACCCCTGCGCACGAGCATCGCCCGGGTAACAGCGACGGACGCCGACACGGGCTCTAACGGCGAGTTCTACTACTTCTTCAAGGAGCGCGTGGAGCTGTTCGCCGTGCACCCGACCAGCGGCGTGGTCTCGCTCAGCGGGCGACTGGACGCCGACCTGCGGAGCCGCCACGACCTGGAGATCCAGGCCGTGGACCGCGGGATGAAGTTGTACGGAAACAACGGCGTCAGCAGCACCGCCAAACTCTTCGTGCACGTGGAGAGGACCAACGAGCACGCGCCCGTGGTCTCCGTGGTGACCCTGGCGCCTGTCTGGGCGGACAGGACGCCAGCGGTCGCCGTGGCCACGGCCGAGGACGCGGACGAGGGGCTGAACGGAGAGATCGAGTCGGTCAGCGTGGTGGACGGGGACCCGCTCGGTCTCTTCAGCATTGAGAGGAGGAGCGAGGGCGGGGTTGAGGAGGGGAGGGAGGGATCTAATGAGTTTGTCCTCCGGGCTCCAATGCAGCTGCCCTGGGAGTCATACCCTTTTGGCTTGAACCTAAGCTTGCAGGCGCAGGACCGGGGGACGCCGCCGAAGTTTTCGGAGGTGCGGGTGGTGCAGCTCAGGCTCTCCAGGCCAGCCCTGGCAGAGGTCCGCTTCCAGAAGGAGGTCTATGAGGTGAGCCTGATAGAGGTCGCCCCTCCGGGCTCCATTGTGGTGTCCACGAAGCTTCAGCCTGAGCCCGATGATGCCGAATATGTCCTCACGCCCTCTGCTGACTCAGCATTTTTTAGCATCAACGCCATGACGGGTGTGATCAGCACATCTCGCTGGCTCACCAAGACCCTGCAGCAGGCCTTTGAGCTCGAGGTCATGGAGGTCGACAGTGAACTCAGGGTCAAAGTTCGTGTGGGCCTGGAAGACGCCAACGACAACGCACCGGCGTTTGCACAACAGTCTTACGAGGTGTTCGTCAATGAAAGCATCGCTGTGGGAACCACGGTCGCGGTGGTGACAGCTTCGGACGCTGATCACGGAGAGAACGGCTACATCACGTACAGCCTGGCGAGTTTAACCCCACTGCCATTCAGCGTCCACCAGTTCAGCGGTGCCGTGACCACCACGCAGGAGCTTGACTTCGAGTCGTCTCTGGAGAGCTTCAGCTTTGTGGTGCGGGCCTCTGACTGGGGCGCCCCCTACAGGCGAGAGACGGAAGTCAATGTAACAGTGCACTTGGGGAACGTCAATGACAACCAACCACTGTTCGAGAAGGTCGACTGTGTCGGAGTGGTATCCCGGGACTTACCAGTCAGTGAGGTCATCGCCACCATGTCTGCCATAGATATTGATGAGCTAGAGCTGGTAAAGTACAAGATTCTCTCTGGAAATGAACATGGGTTCTTTGAGCTGAACCCCGATTCTGGGGTCATGACCCTTCGACAGTCTCTCACCACTGTGAACCCCAAAAGCACCTTCAGCCTCAAAATCACTGCCACAGATGGGGAGACCTTCTCAGATCCCATGTTTGTGAACGTATCCTTGACAGAGGGAAAATCCCCTCCGAGAAGTTTCAGCTGCAAGGATACTCGTGTGGCCCAGCAGCTCGCTGAGAAGCTGCTTAAAAAGGCGAAAGCTAACAGCAAGCCAAAAATAGATGAGGGATTCATCGACTTGTTCTCTGTGAACCGACAGACTCCTCAGTTCGATAAATCCTTCCCGACTGATATCACCATTCGGGAGGACCTGAAGGTTGGCACAAGCGTGTTCCAAGTGAAGGCGTATGACAGCGATACGGGGTTCAACGGCCAGATGCTGTACGCCATCTCCAGCGGCAACACGGACAGCTGCTTCACCATCGGCACTCTGAGTGGCACGATCAGTATTTTCCTCCCGTTGGACCGGGAGAGAACGGACCGGTACCTCCTGAACCTCACGCTGCACGATATGGGGCAACCGCAACTGTCTGCATGGCGTCTCCTCAACATCTACGTAGAGGACACCAACGACAATACTCCTCAATTCCTGCAAGAAGGTGGGTACTGGGCACGGATCCCAGAAAACACCCCCGTCGGCACAGAGGTCATCCAAGTGGAAGCAACGGATAAAGACCAGGGATCCAACGGGGAGATCCAGTATTCCCTGCTTACCAGCACGTCCCAGTTCGGTATTAACAGCACAACTGGCGTGGTGTACGTCGCCGGCCAGTTGGACCGCGAGAACGTGCCGTCGTTCGCTCTGAATGTGGAGGCACGGGACAGGGCAGAGCGAACAGCGCAGCGGTTTTCCGTCACGACTCTCCACATCTCCCTGGAGGACGTCAACGACTGCCCGCCGGCGTTCATGCCAAACGTGGTCAGCGCTCGCGCTCTTGAGGACCTCCCACTGGGTACCGTCATCGCCTGGCTGGACACACAGGACCCGGATCTCGGGCCGGGCGGAGAAGTGCGCTATGCGCTCGCCACTGACCACGACGGCCGCTTCGAAGTGGACAAGAGCAGCGGCGCCATCCGGCTGGCCAAGGAGCTGGATTACGAGACCCAGCAGTTCTTCAACCTGACAGTCCGGGCGAAAGATCGGGGACGCCCCGTTTCTCTGCTGTCGGTCAGCTACGTGGAGCTGGAGGTGGTGGATGTGAATGAAAACCTTTATGGGCCATATTTCTCCAGCTTCGCGCTGAATGCGTCGGTAAAGGAGAGCGCTCGGATCGGGACGTCCGTGATGCAGGTGTCGGCTCGCGATGATGACACGGGTCGGGACGGGGAGGTGCAGTACTCCATACGAGACGGCAGTGGCCTCGGCAGGTTCACCATCGATGAGGAGACAGGTATGCACCCAATAGTTCATTATTTCCCAAATTAGCGTACTGATTCATTTCATCCGATTGCTCGTTAACTTTACGCTTGCTTTAATTAGATCACTCTAATCTCTACTGATTTCTTCAGGTCAAGCGTGCTTTCTGTGCGGGCTATTTCTGTGCACCGTCTGCGCCGACACCGTAAATCCAGCAAGTTTTCAAAGTGCGATGGTTCACCAGCTGGTTTCAGTTTGTTCTTTTTAAACATGTGAGACATGCTGGTTGCCCTTAAGGGATTTGCAAATGGATACACTACTGTGTCTGTGCTCCACGTCCCACACAGAAGACGTGGCCTACTTGTTTAGGGAGCCCGACAGCATCTGACACACCATGATTTGTAACATTAGCGGATAATCTCCACTTTGGTACGGCGGTTCCGTGTGCCGCGAAAAAAAGGAGACGTAACCAGTAAACGCCAGCAACAGTTCAAGCGGTATGAAGCAAACGTGGGAAAGCAGCATGGATAAATCTGTACGCGGTGGTGGAACGTCTGCAGGTCAGCAGGAAGTGTTGGGCCGGGTCGGCGTTTGGCTTTGGCCGTGATACTACAGCAGGAGCGAGAGGATAAGCCTCAGATACCATGGTCACTTCTGTGCAGTTCAGAAGGGGAGCATTATTTTCACAGGTAGTTTGCTTTCTTGTGGGGAAAAGAGGGCAGAGGAGGACGCCTGAGTGACTGAGGCAGGATGTGGAGTTTGTGTGTGTGTGTGTGTGTGTGTGTGTGTGTGTGTGTGAGGGATTGAAACATATGAAATGAGCTCCTGTCTGACAAGATCTGACTTAGGACACAACTTCCCCCTTTATGTTTGGTGCAGCTGTCAGCTTGTATGCTCTCACCCCGCGCTTAGGTTCTAAAACAGTGCATACACACGCGCGTACACACACACGCACGCGCACACACACACTCCATTTGGTCGACAGGGTGTTTTGTGACAGTGTATTCAAAGGTACTGCTGACTGTGCTATGCTTTGTTTATTTAAAAAACCTGTGTGTGTGTGTGTGTGCGTGTGTGTGCGTGTGTGTGGGTGTGAGAAACACATGTACTGTGTTTCTCATCAGCATCTCAGGTGATGGAGAAAGAAAGGTGTAAAAAATAACTTGGCAAGCAAGAGGAAATTGGATAAAAGAGGTGTGTGAAGGGGTGAAATGTGTGTGTGTGTGTGTGTGTGTGTGTGTGTAAGGAGGAGGTCATGGTGGGTCACTGTACTGCATGATGCCAGCCAGGAGAAAGAAAAAGAAGAGAAAAGAACTAAGGTGCAAGGGACCATGTGCTGTGTGTGTGTGTGCATGTGTGCGTGTGTGTGTCTTTGAGAGAGAGAGATCTATGATTTGAAGTGATCTTCATAAGAATGGATGAAGAAGAAAAAAATGACATGACAGAACTGTCATGAAAACACACACACACCTCAAATGAGCTTTACTTTCCCATGCAGGATGTTTTCAAGCCCTTATTCTTAATAACACCTTTAAAGATCTTTCAAACACAATCAGAGCACTAATCATCACACGTTCCTCTGTGTCCTTTGTGCAAAATTCAAGCTCTGCTTTAGTGAACTAAACAGTTGTGTGTTGTAATTTAGACAAGCCTCCCTTCCCATTTGTCGTGTGGTTCTAGTTCGCAATGTGTTGCTGTTTAGTGAAGACCTGTTCTGCTTTCGAAGCCACTACATCCTCTGGAGAATTCACGTCTAAGTGAATGAACCTCAGTTGTGATGAGGCAGGATTTATTGCCGCCTTCCTTCCCGCACGTCGTGTGGAGCCAATCAGGATCGCTTCTCTATAGCTGCCATACCCACACATCACCAGAGAACCAATCACTTCTGACATTTAAACGTTGCAGTAGTGTATTATGATAATTTGCATGAGCTGGGTTTTGCCATTGTGTGTTATTTATTGGGTTATTGTGCGTTCTTTGGTTGGTTATCGTGGCTCATGGCTCATTGTGTATTACGCTTGTATTTGAGTGGTATTTTAGCGTATAACTGCAGTTGTGTGATGAGATCATATTTTAGCGACGTGTATTACGATTACATTCTCAAGTGGTATTGCGAATGTTTTAATGTACTGTAAGTCAGAAAGCAAGGTGGGTAAACGCTGTAAAGTTTAATTCTTTTTTTTTCTTTAAACCAATATATGAATGGCTTCAATACATCTAGCATGTTGTCTCTAAAATGCTTTTGGACTCCTGAACACTTTCAACATGTCAAACACACATACGCCAAGAGACCTTTTTCTCTCAACAGTCTGAGCGAGCTTTATTTAGACTGCCAAGCCAGATAAAGCCCGATTCTAATTCACTCCGGTGACCTTGCGAGGAGCACTCTATCATGCTGAGGTTAGCACAGCTTTGAAGTCCTCAGTTTTCCTCACTTCCTCATTACTGTGAGGGGACCCTTTGCAATCCTTAACTGTGATTGTTACCTCATATAGCAGTACTGTGCTCCAGTGGGGCAGGAGATGCTGCTTTTCGTCTGTGGCAGGTCTTTGTCTCTGGCAGGTCTTCGTCTGTGGCAGGTCTTCGTCTGGGACGGCCTCTTAGGAGAGATGGGGTGTCGTACAAGCCCCCGGGAAGTCTGCTGAGTGCTCGGTTGGCTTTTTTTAAACACGCATCTGAGGTTCAGCTGGGTAGTCAGCTCAGCGAACGTCATTGTCTCCTCAGTCACGATGGTCCAGGCTGCCAGCTGGCTGTGTTAGACAGATCCTCTCCTCTCTCTCTCTCTCTCTCTCTCTCTCTCACTGTCTCTCTTTCTCTCTCTCTCTCACTGTCTCTCACTGTCTCACTTACGGTCTCTCTCTCTCTGCCTGTCTCTATCTCTCTCTCATTGTCT
>JAGXOD010000018.1:4465000-4475000 GCA_020368025.1 Brachyhypopomus occidentalis
AATATGCACACAAACCATTGTGACTGCTTTGTTGCTCAAAAAAATCCAACATAGCTGAGTGAATCCTGACTGGTTCTTTCCAGTGTTGGTGAATCACTTTAGTTGTTTATTGATTAATTTTTGGCTTGTTTGACCTAATGGGGGTTTCTCCACTGATAAGGCCATTTAAGCAGAGATGAGAGTGGGAGAATTGGCCATACCAGAGTCATTAGGGTGGGCACATTTACCATATGCATCAAAGGAAAGCTTTTGGGGTCAATTCTGTGAATGTTTTGCAGTTACAGGTGTAGCTAGGGTATAGGGTATAGGGAGTATGGTATATGGAATAGGGAATAGCTGAAGTTTGGGAGAAAGACCACGCTTGAAACTCTTATTTGCTCTTATTTATACTCACAAACTTCCCTGCTGGCTCCATGATGAACCCTGTACCTGTTCTCATCCCTCACTCCTCCCATCCGCCCTCACTCCTCCTTGATTCCTCCCATCTTCCCTCACTCCTCCCTGACTCCTCCCATCCTCCCTGACTCCTCCCATCCTCTCTGACTCCTCCCATCTTCCCTCACTCCTCCCTGACTCCTCCCCTCAACTTCTCACCATCTCTCTCCATCTTCAGTAATGGCTTCTCTCTATGGAGGCCGCCCCGAAGTCCAAGTCAGAGACGTTTGAGTTCTGCTGTCCTCCTACTGTCCCCGTCCCCAGCCCTTATAGAAGGCCTGCTCTGCACTCCCAAACCTGAACACCCTTCAGCCGCCAACATGACATATTGGACAGCCCCCTCTAGACACAATATAGAGCACACACACACACACACACACACACACACACACACACACACACACACACACACACACACACACACACACACACACACACACACACACACACACACACACACACACACACACACACACACACGCACACAACCACACACACACACACACACACATCTCTCTCTCTCGCTCTCTCTCTCCTAATGTGGCACATACAGGGTATGAACCACCCACGTCTGTATAAACCTAACATGGTAAAGCTTATTCACATTATTCACAGTGGTATATACACACACACACACTGAGATAACAACTCATGCACACACACACACACACACACAAATGCTTGTTAACGCATGGTCACATACTAATGCTCGTGATAGGGTGATAATTGGTTTGCTTTAATTAAAAGTGTGTCTCATATATTTGGATTAACAGATTGTTGTGTTTCTTGTGTGTCGTCATTCATGCTGGTCTGTGTGTGTGCACATGTATTTGTGTGAGAGAGAGGCAGTGTGTGTGAGAAAATGCATGAGTTTGTGTGTAAATGTGTGTGTAAGTGTGTATGTGTACAAGTTTGTGTATATGTATGTGTGTAAATGTGTGTATTTGTGTGAATGTATGTAAATGTGTGTGTGTGTGTGTTTGTGTGAATGTATGTAAATGTGTCTGCAAATATGCGTTTTCACTAAAGGGACTGTTCCGTTGGTTCTGGGAGCCGTTATACGTCCTTTTTATTTAGGTTGCTAGGATACAGCCCCCTCTGATGAAATATTCCAGCCCGAATGGAACTGTCCCAACACACACACGAACAGTCTTACACACAATCGTGCTGTTGTGGAAAGTTTATGTACGTATTAGACACTCCAGTTCCCAAACCAACAGACACACACACCCACAGACACACACAGTCGGATAGTGTACTAAAGAATGCCACCCCCTGAGAGATGACTGACATTAGAAAAATGAGAAGAGAATAAACTGAACATAGCGTACACACACACACACACACAAAGACACACACTCACAGACACAGAGCCAAGATATAAAATCCTCGACATCCAAAACAGTGTGTAGCACACATGTGGTGTTTGTGTGTTGTGTCTGTGCTGGTTTGTCCCGTATGTCCCCGTTTGTCCCGTATGTCCCCGTTTGTCCCGTTTGTCCCCGTTCTATAGAGCTCTGACAGTCAGCCCCTCTGAGTCACCGCAGAAGGACTGTTCAGCTGAGAGCTGTTCATTCTGCTTCAGACCACAGCAGATCTCGAACAAGTGCTAACCACAACAACCATGTTTCCCCGTCGGGCCTGGGGACACCTGTGTGTGTGTGTGTGTGTGTGTGTGTGTGTGGTGGGAAGGTTGTGTGGGTGGGCGTGAGATATTCTAATTAGTAAAATAATTCCTGTGATCAAATATTAATGAAATCCCAATTATCTAGGCCCTGTATAGTATCCTGTATAGCTGCACCACAACCGTGTGTGCGTGCGTGTGCGTGCGTGTGTGTGCGTGTGTGCGTGTGTGTGTGTGTACAGTACAGATGGGCACAGCTGGTGTATAACGGGGGGTTGTGGTGCTCACTCTGCATGCTTCTCACTTTAGCACAGGAGGCATCATCCTTTGCTCTCAGTCTGCTCCTCTCACACACACACACACACACACACACACAAGTTCAGTGGAGTGGTATGGCTATATATTGTTTTTATTATAACAGTGGCTAAATATTCCAGCTGCATGTTTGATCTATTACAATCAGCTCACACACTATTAGCGGTACTAGTACTGGTGCTGGTACTGGTACTGGTGCTGGTACTGGTACTGGTGATGTTGGTACTCACACTCAGTACTTTATGTGATCACAACCTACCCTTAAAGTCTGTCCTCTGTTCATTTCTATAGAGTGTATTTCTACAGTTTCACCTCCATCTCTCCCTCCCTTTCTCCTCTCCTCTCTCACATGCTCTCTTCCTCTTTCCCTTCTCCTTTCTTCCCCTCTTTCTTTCCTTCCCTCTATCGTTGATCATCCTTCATTGCTTTCTCTCTAATCACGTTTCGTGTTAATTTCTATTCCATCATACATGTATTTTTAATGAATGAGAATAGCAGGAGTACCTATGACTTCTCTGATTGTTTTATTTCTCTCTTCCACCCACAGTTACACACACACACACACACACACTGTTATAGGATGCTTGACAGGATGTGGAGATAATTGGGATTTCATTAATATTTGATCACAGGCATTATTATACTGATAGGTGTCTCATGAGCAGAGACAAAGATGCATGCACGCACACGCGCGCACACACACACACACATTGGCAGACCCTCTCTCTTTCTTCCACTCGTAGCGTTCTATGCCTAGACAGGAGGTCAGACAGCAGGAATGCCACATCTGTCTTTTTTCCTCTGGTTTACACACTCTGACACTCATATCATCTCCTGTCACTCATTCAGTGCCTTGGCAGGAAAATATGCTCACTGTCAAGTGTGTGTGTGTAGCATTATTCTAAATAAGGAGAATTCATTTTCTACATTACATTTAGTCTACAAAATCAAAACATACATATATTTGTAGATACACATGTATTATGTACATATGCATATTTTGTTTGTGTGTAGACTCCCATTTCTGCTTTATAAAGTTCATATAGAGTTTATACAGTTTTGCTCTGGGGGGGGACGTGAACTGTGTGTGTGTGTGTGTGTGTGGGTCTGTGTGTGTGTGTGTGTGTGTCATGTATGATCTAGATGATGTACTGCCCCTGCTTTGTATTAAATAGAGTGGGATGAGGCTGGTTTGTAGAGATGGACCCCCCAATCCGTCTTACTTATTGGCTAAAGCGAGTGTTCTATTACCCCTGCGAGTGCTGCAGACTGCCCTTTCTGCTCCCTGACCTTTCTCCCCCTCCCACTCTCATTCTCCAACTCTCTCTCTCTGTCATTCTCTCACTCTGTCTCACTCTCTGTTTGTTTCCCACTCCCTGTCTCTGTGTCTCTCATTGTATGTGTCCCTCTCTGTCTCTCATGTTTTGGTCTCCTGTATTTCTATCTCACACTATCACTCCCTCTCCTGTCTCTCTCTCCTTGTCCTGTCTGTCTCTCCTTGTCATGTCTGTCACTCCCTCTCCTATCTGTCACTCCCTCTCCTGTCTGTCTGTCCTTGTCCTGTATGTCTCTCCTTGTCCTGTCTGTCACTCCCTCTCCTGTCTGTCTCTCCTTGTCCTGTCTATCTCTCCCTGTCCTGTCTGTCTCTCCCTCCTTTGTTCCTATCCTTACCTTACTAAATCTTGTCTCCTGATATCCCCATCTTTGCACACACTGTGTCCCCCCTCCCCCGTCTCTCTGTCTCCTGCTTTCTCTCTCTCTTACTCTCTCTGTCTCTCTATGTCTCTATGCCCTGTAAATGCCCTAAGGTGATGTAAATATCTTATGAGTGTCTGCACCCTAATGCACTAAGCTAATGGTGTGTGGGAATGCTATATACTAAACCACACATACTAAGGTATGCACACACACATACATACACACACACACTCGCGTGCACGTGCACACACTCATGGCGGAATCTTGTTTGTATTTCGCCTGTGTCTGGCAGTGTGAGGGTGGGCACAGTGGGCGTGTGCATGTGCTCCAGCCCTCCGCCCTGAACTCCGCCCCTTTCGCTTCCAATTAGCCTGGCTAGCACATTAGAGCGCTGCTTTCTCTCCGGATGCTGCTGGCTCTCTGGGGCCGTTCCGGAACCTTCCGCTCAGCCTGCGGTCAGCCATTTTAGCTGGCTGAGAGTCCTCCTTGACCTTTCACTTTGTGGGTGCTTTTTTTCAGTAAACCCTCAAGGGTTTATTTCAACCTGGACGAGTGAATTCACTGGCCAACCCTGGGGCAAGCTTAAGGTAGCGCTGAAAAGAGTTGAGCGACGTTAACTTGGTCTTCAGCGAGCCCTCCTTAAACTTCACTCCTGAGTACGCTGACCACAGGATCCTCCTCTGAGCTCTCCTGGGTTTAGTGTCTGTGGGCTGTCAACATTCTTCTTATTACAGCTGCCATGGAGCTTCAATGTTCCCTGTGATCCCATGTTGTTTCCCCAGTCATAATAATAGATTTTTTAGATATTATAATGTCTTACATAGCAAAATTATATGGAGTGTCCTGTGAACAGTGTTTCCTATCCCTCCCATCCAGCAGGATTTGATTTGAACTCAAATCTAAGAATTTGAGATTCAGCTCAGTGATGATCCAGTATGATTTTGTATCTGAATGTGTGGGGTTCCATGAACACACAGGTCCATTGAGGGAAATGTGTCCAACCTCCCGTGTCATCTCATATGGGTTTAGTGTGTCACTTAATTAGGACGTGGTTGCAATTGTGGCTCTGATTGTTTTCTTTGTTTGTTTGTTTTTTAAGGGCGAAATCCCTTATTTTAATAATAAATTTTTAGTTTCATTTTACAACTAAGTTCATTGGCAGGAGGCGAAGATGAACTTTATTCGCTCAAACTTTTTGTCAAATTAAGCAGTTTCTTTATTTTATCTTGCCTCATAGGTCTAATTCTATTTTGTGTGTTTGTTTGTTTGTTTTGTGTGTGTGTGTGTGTGTGTGTGTGTGTAGGAGTGATCTACACCATGGACATGTTGGATCGGGAGACCCAAGATTCTTATTGGTTGACAGTTTATGCCACAGATTTAGGGGTGGTGCCTCAATCAGCCGCACTTCAAGTCTACATTCAGGTGAGAGTGTGTGTGTGTTTGTGCGTGTGTGTGTGTGTGTGTGTTTTTATATATGTGTGCAAATTTTTTATATTGCATTTGTTAATCATGAATGTTCATGTGTGATATAATCTCATGTGTGCACGTGTGTGTGTGTGTGTGTGTGTGGATACGTGTGCAGGTAGAAGATGTCAACGATAATGCCCCGTTGACCTCTGAACCCATGTACCATGCTTCCGTCCCTAGAGAGATGTGTGTGTGTGTGTGTGTGTGTGTGTGTGTGTGTGTGTGTGTGTGTGTGCGTGTGTGTGTGTGTGTGCGCTTTTGTTGAATTTCTTCCTCTTGTAAATCAGTGTGAAAGTACTCCTCAGACATTCTATGGATCGCTTCCGAAACAGAAGCCACATTACACGCTTGACCACCAAAAGCAACATATATTAACACACACACGCACATGCACACACACACATCAACGCAGAACCCCCCCCCCTGTTTTAGCACTGCTGTGTCGTTGAACACATGGCTGGACTGTTTACCCCTCTGGCTAATCTTGCATCAGTAGTAACTGTTATTGTTTACAGCAGACAGGCATATTGGCCCATGCTACTGAAGGTTCAATGAGCTTCTTACTCAGTTAAACACCGCAGAGCTACACGTGGTACTTGGTGATATTCACAGGCTGTATATACAACCTGCTATGGAAAACGTAGCATCAATTTGGCGGCAAGCTGGACAGGCCATAAAGGCTCTTTGCCTAATGCATTAGAAGAGACCACAGCTTTGAAAGTCAAAGAGACAACTGTGCCACTGGTGTGTGTGTGTGTGTGTGTGTGTGGGTGTGTGTGTTTGTGTGGGTGTGTGTGTGTGTGTGTGTGTGTACATGTGTGTGAGTCTCCTCCCCACCCCATTTGTAATGAAGGTATACGTACTACCTTAATTCCGAGTCTCTTTTCTCTTTGCGCACTAAAAGCTATCTATATGTTAATCAAAGGCAGAGCTCAGTTTACCTGATCCACACACACACACACACACCTACACTGTCATTCTCTCACTCTTCCTCTGCACACACACATACACACAAAGACTCGTTACAAGTGACAACTGTCAGTTTCTTCCACCTCTTGTGTGTCTGTCTCCCCCCACCTCTGTCTGTCTGTCTGTTTCCCCCCACCTCTGTCTGTCTCCCCCCACCTCTGTCTGTGTGTGTCTGTCTCCTTCCCACCTGTGTCTGTCTATCCCCCTCCCTCTCACTCTTTCTGTCTGCCTTTCTCCATTTCTCTCCTCCTCTAACTCTCTGCATCTGTTTCCCTCCATCTCTCTCTCTCTCTCTCTCTCCATCTTCTCTCCCTCTCCCACTCCTCTCTCTGTCTGTCTCTCTCCATCACTCTTTTGGCCTGTCTCCCTCTCTCCCTTCCCCTCTCTCTCTCTGTCTGCCTCTCTATCCTCCTCTCTCTCCTCCCCTGCCTCTCTCTCTCTCTCTCTCTCTCTCTCTCTGTTTGTTTGCTGTAATATTTGGTAAGTGTTGTGGCAGTGCTGTGCTGTGGACCAACTCCTTGCCGTGGTTGTGTACCAGCTCTCTGCCATGGCTGTATTAAATGATCTGATTTTGTACAGAGCAGGAGGCTATTAAATTGTGTGTGTGTGCGAGGAGAAAGATGGCGAGATTATTGTTGGTTTGATATTAACCAGTGCTGCCTTCGCCACCACTCCAGTGCTGTTTACGTTTTACTGACAAACTGGGGTTTCACTTCCAGATCTCATCCATTATTCATCACAGCCACAGTGAGAAGGAAGCGCGAGAGAGAGAGAGAGAGAAAGAGTGAGTGAGTGAGAGAGAGAGAAAGAGTGAGTGAGTGAGAGAGAGAGAAAGACAGAGAGAAAATTGCACCTTTTCCAGGAGCACCTGGCAGTTCCAGAAGCTTCTACATGTAATTGTGGATGAGAGGAGTTGCGTTTCTGTCAGAAACACAAGCTGAGGAATGTTCGGTTTTGAACTTCAGTCGTCTGTTGTCTCTGCCACCTTTCAGATCCCCCATAATTCCATGGCCATAATTGAACTCATGATGCTTGAGTTCACCTAGACCGAAAAGTCCGAAAAAATGAAAAATGCTGAAAATTCCGGGAAACTTTAGTGAGACTTGTGCCTTCTGTTCATGTTCTATATAGTTATGATTTGTAAAATTGATTTGATGACTACTGAACTTTATCATTAGACAAATGATGAATGGTGGTTGTATTATTTAGAATAAAATTGCGATTGGTGTGTGGTATGTGGTTCATTATTTTACTCCAGTTTCCAGTTACCTGAGGGGTCTTGGGGCACTGGGCATGTTATACTTTATTTCACACATCCCTGTGGTGTGGACACTGTGTTTGGATGTGGTCCCCTATAGGGCAGCACGGTTTTGGATTCAGGCTTGACTGAGGATTGAGACACAGCCCTAAACTTTTGAATATTTCTGGAGAGACTCATAACACTTTAGTCAGGGGGGCTTTTTTTGCTTTCACATTAATGGCATATGATTAAATTCAGGTCCTGGGGGGCTGATATGATTAGAAACGGCGAGCAGTGATGCCGTTGTTTCCTGCTAAGCTGCTGATGCTTGTTTATTCCATCCACTGAAACTGGATTAACATCATGTTTACACCAATCTGAACAACTCCCAAACAGGCCGCTTTGCTTCAAATTCTGCTTGCACGGTTAAACCTGGTCAGCATTTACACGCCATCCCTCGAAACTGTTTATGCCTCTGTTGCACACACGTGGCAGAATGAAACGCTTAAGTGAAGAGATCCGGACACTTGGCCGTGGTCCCAAAAGCGTGGTTGCACAGAAATGATTGGGAAAGTGTTGGGAGAGGAACGCTATCAATCCGTTACAGGCAAACTGATTTGAATGCTGTGAGGCTCTGTAGAGCAAGGCTTTTATGAGTAGCTGTCTTGTGCTTATTAAACATCTCCATAAAACAGCTCTGTAAAACAGCTCTGCATCCCCCCCCCCGTTTGTAACACAGAAATTTACACACGCTCCCTAGACACCACTATAGTCCCATCGACTTACAAAGAAATTATTTTACACACACTCCCTACAGTTAGAACAAATCTCAGAATGTAAACATAGGAGAGAAGGCAGAAAGTGGAAATGAGAGGGAGGAAGAGAGGACCAGTGGGGGATCATTGACTAGTTGTAATGGTTATAATGGTTCACATTATATATATATATATATATATATATATATATATATATATATATATATATACACACACACACACACATATACACATATAATGGTGTTTCTTTTAATTCCATGCATTATTCAATTTACTGAAACATTCCACATTGTACTAGTACTAAATCTGGGGTTTTGAAAGTAATCAGTTTTTGTCTGCCTGATCCATTCAGAGTGTGCACCACTCATTCATCATGGAATAGAGATAATAAGAGGTAACAAGAGATCACTCAATCAATCAGGCAGCAGTAATGTGGGAAGGACCTTATCAGTCAGGAGGGGTGTGGCTTATCCCCTGGGTGACATGACTGAACTCTCAAGAGTCTCATCTCATGATGTCATTGATTGTTCTTCAACTTCATTTTCATTCATTCTTTGTTAAGTGTCCTACGGGGACGGAGGAGTCCGGATCGCTCCACCTCACCTCCACCCTCTCACGCTGGGCAGTGCTGCTCGTTAAGGCACGGCCAGACGGCGAGGATTACTGTCTTAATTGAATAGAAAAAAAAAAGAGGAAAGAACAGATCTGGATGATGTAATGAATCTGCTGCTCTGCTCTCACTGGGGGGGAGCGTGTTGTTTATTGCTCATGTGGAGCGGCGCCGTATGACGGTATATAGTGTTACACCCCTGACAGATGGGGAGATACAGTGGAAATTTGAATTGAACTTGGAGAGGGCAAACCCTGCAGTTCAGATCATTTTTGCTATTCAATTAAAACAATAATTCTCTCCCTCCGCTGGTCTCGGCAGTGTTGGTTTGTGTGCTGGGAGTCTCCATGTTAACTCCAACTCCAGGTCTGCAGGTCTGCAGGTCTCTCTCTCTCTCTCTCTACGTCTCTCTCTCCTTCTCTTTCTTTCTCTCTGTCTCTCATTCCCTCCATCCTGAACTCTCCTCCGTTCTCTCAGCATTTATGGTTCTCTCCCCAGTCTCTCTCTCTCCTTCTCTCTCTCCTTCTCCCCCTCTCTCTCCCTCTCTCTCTCTCTCTCTCTCTCACAGTTTTTCTATGCCTGTGTTCCTTTCATCGTCTGTTCTCTGACTCACTATCCTCTCCTTCACCTCTCACTCGCACACCCCATCCCCTGTGTGTGTGTGTGTGTGTCCGTATGTGTGTGTGGTGATGAAAGACTCTAAGAATAGCTCTCCGTTTGCTGCTGTTCCTGCCTCTGCAGTGTCTGCGTCTCCTTGTGTGTCCAGAAGCTCCACAGCTGCACTCAGATCAGTCTCCCCCCCCAATTACACCACCGTCATCAGCCACTGTGGAGACACTGGATCTGAATGTCTGATCTCTCTGTCT
>JAGXOD010000018.1:4477500-4500000 GCA_020368025.1 Brachyhypopomus occidentalis
CTCCATCTCTTGCTCTTTTTTTTACATCTCTTCAACCTCTCAACCGACAATATCTCTGTTTCTCTTTCTCTTCCTAGCCCTCTTTCCGGTATTTTTCTCCCTCTCTCCCTCTCTCCCTCTCTCTCTCTCTCTCTCTCTCTCTCTCTCTCTCTCTCTCTCTCTCTCACACACCCACTCACACTTAAGTGTTAGAGTGTTAGGGCGAGCTGTAGAAATCCATATTCATTTGTGGAGGTGCCCACTCTCAGATCGATGCTTTGCAGGATGAGAAATTGCCGATTATTTTTACATGACCTGCGGGATATTGACGCATACAGAGGCAGGAGGTGCAGGACCTCCTCCTCCCTGCTGATGTGTTTGTTTTCATGTACATCAGCATTCGTGCGTGTGTGTGTGTGCATGTGTGTGTGTGTGTGTGTGAGACAGACGTTATTAGAAACACCTCACAGGTGCGCTGTTCAACAGTGGCCACTGCGGGACTGCTGTTAGCTGGTTATTTCAGGTCGGCTGGGCGTCTCCAAACCAGGCGTGATGTAAAAGTTCATCGGCACTGCTGTGTGTGATGAAGTGGTGTCAGGGCCACAGACAGTCATGCCATGTTCACGTGTGTCACCGCAGAAACAATATCCACTCAGCGGGTCTCCTGGGGTCAGGAAGTGACCACTGATGAACAGGTGTGAGGGAGAACAGCTGTGTATCAGTGTCTGCGACTGACTGCAAGTCTGTGTGTGTGTGTGTGTGTGTGTGTTCCTTTGTAAATGTCACTGTCTCTGTTTGCTGATGAGTTGTTTGTAAGAGAGCATCAGAGCATGGGTTTGAGTAATCGGAGCATGTGTTTGAGTTGATGTGAATTCATCTTTTGATTTGTTGTCTCTGAGAGCCTGTGTGTGTGTGGGTGTGTGTGTGTGCACGCGCATGAACGTGTAGGGGTGTGTTTCGGTGTGCTAATGTTGACCTTTCAGCAACGTTTGTACTACTGTCACTCATACTAGGTGCTTCTCATATTCTCCTTGTTCCCCTGACACAAAATACTGATGCACACACACACACACACACACACACACAGAGACACACGCACACACGTGCACACACTGTTCTACGTAAGCAGCACTGTGTTAAATGCTGTCTCTCTGACTCCCTCTCGTACTCTTTCACTTTCACCTTCTCTCACTTCTCCTCCTCTGTTTCTGTCATTCTCTCACTCCTTCTGGTTCCCTCCTTCTTCCTTATTATTACGACTACTCATTATTCCTTCTCACTCATTCTTACCCGTCTTCTACCTTTCTTCACTCATCTTTCCCTCTTTCTTCTCTTTCTCTGTCCCATTTTCTCTTCACCTATACTTTTCATCCTTTTTCGTCTTTCTCCTGCCGCTAGTTCTTCTGTTTTCTCACTCTTTGCGTCTCTTTATTTCATCTGTGTTTCATCCTTCCATCCTGCTGATATTATTGCTGCCCGAGTGTCTGATCGGCCAGTATTTGCCAGGGTCCCTGCGGTAGAAACTGTGGGGGGGTCGGGTCTGTCAGACGCACCGATATATATGAAGACGCCTGGCAGAGACGGTTCCCAAACACGCCGACGGCTCCACTGTTTCTTATATAGTCTTTACAATGGTCTTTAACCGTGTGTGTGTGTGTGTGTGCGCGTGTGTTTGTGTGTGTGTTTTCAGCAGCTCCCTCCTTCTTCTTCCACCTTATTTATTATATGTTCATTATATTATATCATTATAGATATTATATATATATATATTTTATGTGAATTCCGGGTCCAGATGAAACACGTTTCTCTCGTGTGATGGCTTCCTTCCATACACTAGGCGTCGCAGGTCCTCTTGGATTTCTATTCAGTTCTGTAAGGCTTAAATTCTTTTATCCGTCCTCTAATCACTTTGATGTCTTAGATTTTAATGTATTTACCGCGGCGAGCTCTACGTGATTGGTGTGTGTGAAGAGCTGGTTTACTTCCCAGCATCCGAGGACATCTAATCCTGATGACGTCAGTCTGGCTGACGGCGTGCGTCCTCTCTGGTCCTGCCCTGCAGTCGCGTCCATCTCCCTAAACAAACAAATCACTGAGATGACCTTGTGTGCAAAATGATATGAGGCCCCATTGCTTTATGAGGTCCTCACTGCACTGTCCAATAACTGGCACAAGGTAGCTTCATGTACAGGTGTGGCGTGTGTCCATTCTGACTGCTGTTATTCTGTGTGTGTGTGTGTGCGTATGTGTGTGTGCATGCAAAGGTCACAGTTTCCGATGGAGGCCCCTCCCCCCGCCACACCACCGTGTGGGTGGTGGTTCAGGTTCTGGATGTCAACGACAACAAGCCTGTCTTCCCAGAGAAGCTGTACCAGGTGCGGCTTCCTGAGCGCGGCCGCAAACAGAAGAGTGGGCCAATCTACCGCGTCTTCGCCTACGACGCAGACCACGGAAGCAACGCCGACCTCACCTACAGCCTAGTGGACGGAAACGAGGACGGAAAGTTTTACATCGACCCCAAAACTGGCATTGTCTCCTCCCCCAAGAAGCAGTTCTCCGCTGGGACCTATGACATTCTCACTGTAGGTCACCTCATGACCTCTCAGCCTTTAATAATGATAATAGTAATACATTTCATTTAATGGCACCTTTCAAGACACTCAAGGTCACCTTACATCACAAATCAAAATACAACATACAAACAATATATAAATAAAAATCTATACATAAAATTACTATAGAATTAACAAATATCAGTTCAAGTGGGTATGCAAGTTTTACAAGATGCATTTTCAAAGCAGATTTAAATTCTAATTGATTCCAACATACGGATATGATGATCTCTGACCCTTATCCTCCAGATTAGATACATTCTATTCTTTCTGTTACTCACTCGTTGAAATTCCTGTGCTGTTTTTGTACTTGTCAAGATCTGTAGCATGGAATTATGGGATGCTGGAGAATGAGTTAGCGTTGTGCTGATCATTTCTACCTGTTTACACTCACATTCCTTTATGAATTCTCAGGGGAAAGCGCTTGTAGCGGGCTGTAACAACAAACATATTAAGCATTCATTATTATATATATGAAGACAACATTAGTAAAAATACACAGGTACAAATTAGACCTTACTCTGTATTTTTGACTTTATTTTTTCTTCAGCAATGAAAGAAGGAACCTACCTATACTGACCAAAACATATCTCAAGAAGGTCTGAAACTGAGCTGAGGTTCCCTGTTCAGTTTTAACCTGTCTTCTTCCATTTGTAATATCCATTTCTGCTTTGAAATTGGAAAACACAGACAACCACTAACCTGACATCTTTACTGTAATGGAATTTTCATTGCCTTTTGACCTTGTGACCTTTGACCTTAGGTGAAGGCAGTGGACAATGGACGACCGCAGCGCTGGGCAACAGCTCGTTTGCATATCGAGTGGATTCGGCGCCCGCCCCCAAGTCCCGTGCCCCTGGTGTTCGATGAGCAGCTGTATAATTTCACCGTCATGGAAACTGACAAAGTAGCAGATATAGTGGGTGTGGTCTCTGCCCAGCAGCAAGGTGCCACCCCACTGTGGTTTGACATTACAGGTGAGCTCCTGGGAGGGGGCGGAGATTTAAGTGGGGCTACGAATAGTTAAACAGGTGGAGTACAAATACATATTTAATAGTATATGTATTAAAAAAACGTATAGTATGTACCCGGTTTAGAGTGCTAGAGGAGGGTTTATAGACTATAGGTTTATATAGAGTGTTCAAAAGGGGAGGGTTCAGAGTAGCTGGTACTATAGAGAGGGTTAAACTCCCTGAGGTTCAGAGAGAAATATCTGTAGTTGACACAGCCAGTTTGGAGCAAGAGATAAGCCAGACTAAGATTAAGGGGAGGGGCCTCGCATGGGTCAGCCCATCAGGCAAATTTAACGCATGATTTGTGCCAGTGTGTCGCTCTCCTTTGCCATTCCATGGTCACCATGGCAATCATTTGCAGCTCTCAGTTCCCATGGCGATTAAGGTCTGTATACACATCAATAATTGATCAAACAAGCAAATTATGATAATTAAGCGTGAGAAGTGATTAAGTAACTGTGACCTCTGAGAAGTGTTTCAGTTCTCTGAAGAAAATGACTTATTGAGAGCATCATTAAGTACATTTTCAACAGTATGCTAATGTACAATTTTTTATGATTATATTAATGTCCAAATGTTTAATTCTTCTTTCAAGCCTTTTTATATAGTGATTCTTACAACATATTAGATTAATTCTTTTTCATTATGATATAATGGTAATTATTGCCTAATAATAAGTACGTTATGAACACATTATTAATTATATTATTAATAAATCCTCGTTCATATGGAGACTGAGGTCCTTTAGTTCTTGGAGCCTGCTGAATAAATGGTAGGATACTGGGAGAGTCTGTATAAAAGAGTGCAGCATGCATGCCGTTTGGTGTTCAGATACCTTCTGTTTGCTTCGGCCGCACCTGCTCTGCCCTCCTCTGTTGCTCCAAAGTTCTTTTTTCTTTTTGTTCTTGTCTCTGGAGTCACAGTCCTATATCTCTCTGTCTGTTTCTCTTTCTCTCCATCTCTCTCACTCTGTGGCTTCTCTCTGGTCGCTCTGCCGTTCATCTCATCATTCCTCTCTCCTCCCCTTCATCTCTTCCACATTTGACTTCATCTCTCTCTTCCTCTTTTTGACTCTTGTCCTCTCTCTGTTTCCTAATGCTGCACCTCCGGTTCTTTCGTTCTCTTCCGTGCCTTCATTCCCTTCTTCCCCTCCGTTTTCCCATTCTTTCATTCGCTTCCGTTCTGTTCTCCGTCCCATTCTTTCCTTCCACTCTTCCGTTCTTTGGTCCTTTCCCGCCGTTTCCTTCCCTCTTTCCTATGGACGTCCACGCCCTCTCACCCTCTCCCTCCGTTCTGCCTCCCTTCCTCCGTCGCTCTCCTCCCTCTCCCACTTGTGCCGACTCTCTCGTTCTCTCCGTTTCTCTTCTCTCCTTCTTTTTTTATCTTCACGCTCCGTCCGGGAAGGTCCACGCCCTTTCCGTGAGGTGTTCTATGTTCTCCAGACTGCTTGTGCCAGGAACTGTTCTACAGAAGGTATCTCCCTCAGTTCAGCCGAACTGTTCTTTCTTTCTATCTTTCTTTCTTTCACTTTTTCTCCACCATGTCTCTGTCCTCCCTCTGGTTCTCTTGCTGTCTCTAAGTGTCTTTCCCTCAGTTCAGCCGAACTGTACTTGCTCTGTTGCTGTTTAGTCATCAGCTATGCTTACCCATCATGCCCTGGTGTCGTGCAGTGCTACTCTGTGATTGGCTGTGATTGTACTCCAGGGGTCTGTGGGCAGAACTGTATTGGTTTTGAGTGTGTATTATGTTGTTTTCAGGTGTTTCTACCTGGTTATGTCTTCCAGGGACTTTATGTTGTGTATCTGGCTTGGAGTTTGTGTGTGAGATGATTGTTGTGTAAAAGTGTGTGTGTGTGTGTGTGTGTGTGTGTGTGTGTGTGTGTGTGTGCGTGCGTGTGTTTGTGTGTAAAACATAGCTCCTGGCTCTCATTAACCCCACGCCCACTGATGGCCTAATTAAGTGCATCATTAAGCAACCAATAATGTAAAAGGAAGAAGATCAAAGGTCACATGGTTAGCATGTGTGGGAGTGATAGACAGAGAGAGAGAGAGAGAGTGTGTGTGTGTGTGTGTGGACTGTAATGGATAACTGCCTGTGGTGTGTATCTTTTAGTTAAAGCTACAGGTGGGTTACAACATGTTTAATTGTGCTGTCTTTTTTATTTTTTATAGCTCACTTTCTTGGAAAGGGAACGTTAATGAGAATTCTGTGTTTTCGTACACTTGTATATGTGTGTGTGTGTGTGTGTGTGTGTGTGTGTGTGTGTGTGTGTGTGTGTGCGTATATGACACTTCTCTTTTGAGGTAGTGAAGTGAATGTGTTCTAGGCATGTGTGTAATGCATTGTTCTCTCTCTCTAAGGCGGGAATGATGAGAGTGTGTTTGATGTGGAGAAAGGCATTGGCACCATTATCATTGCCAAACCTCTGGACGCTGAGCAGAGGTCCTTCTACAATCTCACCCTGGAGGTGACCGATGGCACCAATGTAGCTTCCACACAGGTACACGCACAGGCACACACACACACACACAGGCTCTCTCACATACACAGACATACACACACAAAGACTTTCTCACATACACACACATTCACACTCAGGCTCTCTCACATACACACACACACAAACACACACAGAGACTCTCTCACATACACACACACACACACACACACACAGACTCTCTCACATACACACACATTCACACTCAGGCTCTCTCACATACACACACACAAACACACACAGACTCTCTCACATACACACACACATACACACAGACACTCTCTCACACACACACACACACACACACACACACACTCTTTACCTTGCTGCTGGCAGATGTTTAATCTGTGACTGATGTGGAGTTTCAGTAGGATTTATAATATCTGTTAGTCTTTCGATTGTTCACACCATATGCCAAAGGTCCTATAGGATTAATCACTGTGTCACTGCAGTAAATGTTCGCTGTTTGCATTTTAACATCTATCAAGGTCAGTGCCGATCTGTTCATCTAAAAGAATGAGGGGAAGAGCCATTGGTTTATTTATGGTCCCGGCAAGCTCTGAACTTTAGCCGCAATCCATGTGGTCAATCATGTAAAGCCTTTTCAGACCAGGAAGACAAATATGTACACAGAAAAGTTTTTACACTCTGACATGCAAATAAATGCTCACACACCTCATAGGGCCTAAAAGTAGTTACACTACATGTGTAGGCCCACACACACATACACATGAAACACACCCACACACACACACACACACACACACACACACACACACACAAAGACACCCAGATGGAGCTCCACGTGTTGCCGTTAGGAGAAAGGGGAGGAAGAACACGCCTGTTTGCTTTATAATTAGAACAGCCAGCAGGGTCTCATCATAAAGTCACGCAGACACATGCGCGCACACACACACACACACACACACACACACACACACACACATACATGCACACACACATACAAGCAAGCAGCATGTTCCTATATTGTCACATATGGCAGATGTACATGTAGTTAGGAAACCATAAAGACGGGTTTAATATAAATGTTACAAAATATTGAACTATTTTTAGTGCTTTTAGTATTTTAGAACATTTTTTTAGTACTATGTAAACACAGAAGTTCTTATAGTCTTCGTGTGTGTGTGTGTGTGTGTGTGCACATTTTCTCTCCCAGGTCCACATAACCGTCCTGGACAACAATGACAACGCACCTGTCTTCTCCCAGCCCACCTATGACATCACCATAGCAGAGGACACGCCCCCGGACACGGAGGTGGTGCAGGTGCTGGCGTCGGACCGTGACGAGCGGCACCGCCTGACCTTTAGCCTGCAGGGCAGCGTGGACCCTGCAAGCCTGCGGCTGTTCCGCATCGACCCCGTCACCGGCGCCATCTACACCGCACGGCGCCTGGACCGCGAGAGTCGCAGCCAGCACGTCCTCTCCATCATGGTAACCGTAGTAACACCACACCACCCACCCCCGCTGTGCCCGCCGCAGTCTCGGTGTGAACGTCACACCTCAGCGTCGGCGTTACAGTAGCCAGTGCGCTTGTTTCCCAGATATTTCCCAGATTTTTCCCAGGTGCCTTGAAACCAGGCTCTCACTGGCACCATTTGCCGACCTCTCTTATCCAGAGCAGCTTCCATATTTATCTGAGTGTCCTGCGCTGTGATTGGCCCTGTGCCTTGCTCTGTCACGCACTGCACTAGTTGCTCTGTCAGGTAAGCTGGAGGACAAGCTCTCTGGCTGGAGTTTGACACCTCCGTGGTAGATCCAGCCCTCAGAAGCCTGAGAGGCTGGGACCTGATGGACTGGGAGCTTCTGATTGGCCCAGAAACGGTTGAGGGGAGGGGCTGCTAGAGGGGCTGTACTTCTCCGCCCTGTCCTGCTCCACTCTGCAGATTCTGATCGGCTTAGGAGACAGCAATCTTCCCGTCTCAGAGATCCACTGAGAGACGCTACAGTGAAGGCCTTATCTTCGCCCCTGCCCAGGCGTTAGCTGTAGGGTTAGGACTGGTGTAATGAACTAGGGTATTGCTAGGATTAGGAGTCAGGGCTAAGGGTTGGGTCTCTGTGATCGTGTTATAGACTCAACTGCTGTGTGGAGGTGTTCCTAAAGACTCATTATGAGTGCTCCTGAGGAGCAGTTTAAACTCCATTAAACTCCAGGCTTATATTACACAGTACCTCCTGAGAATTCGTCAGTATCTCCATATAAATGAATATGACAGGTGTGTGTGGAGTGAGAAATGAGTGTATAGACCCAGTGCCCTTGTTTGGAGTGGAGTTTGTGAATACCCCAGTGGCTAACAGCTGAAGCGGCCCAAACGACCTCTCAGGCCTGAAGTTTACTCGCAGGGTCCATGGCAAACAGACACTGTGTTAATATATGCAAGCAGGTGGGTAAGTGTTCAGCTCTGAAAGCCTTTGTTATAGCAGGAGGGAAAATCTAATGTGCGACTTGATCGCTGACTGGAGCTTTAACGTAGACGCTATTAAGCCGCACTAAGAGGGTCATAAGGACATCACCCAGGCTCCTGTTTATCGTTATGAATTTGACCTTTAATGTAGCTCTCTCGTTTCTAGCCTGTCTGTTCCTGTCATCCTTTCTTATGCTATCTATCTATCTATCTATCTATCTATCTATCTATCTATCTATCTATCTATCTTTTCTTCACCTCTTTCTGATTCTGTCTCCACACTTTCTTCTCTCTGACTTGTTTCTCTCTCTCTCTCGCGCTCTTTTCCTCAGCGCTGAAAGCTGCTCGTTCTCTCCATCACCTCCTCTCTCCCCCTTACCGTCCTCCCGCCTTCCTTCTTTCCTTTCTTTCGTCTCTCCCTCCCTCCCTCTCTCCGCTTCAGTGCTGATCTGATGGGAGCTGGAGATTGGTAGACTGCTACGTGTGCTCTGGCAGGCCGTGTGTGTTGTAATGTCATTCCCACCTGTCCCCCAGTGCTGCAATCTAATTATCGAGCTGATCGCACTCACTCTCTGTTTCAGCACTCCCCTGATGAGAGGGGCGCGTGCCTCCACGAGTGTGTGTGTGAGTGTCATCTCTAATAAGTGCCTGGATATATTCTGCAGCCCACAAAACGGATGGAATGTGCTACTGTAATCCATCGAGAGATGTTATCTCTTCTGTCTGGGTGTTTGTATGCGAGTGTGTGTGTGTGTATGCGTGTGTGTGTGTGCTTGTTGTCTTTTGCAATCTCACTCACACGGTAAAATTTAGCTTCTTTCATTACTCTCTTCTCTCCCCTCTCCTCCTTGCAATCACTTTTATTCTCTCTCTCTCTCTCTCTCTCTCTCTCTCTCTCTCTCTCTCACTCTCACTGTCTCTCTCTCTCTCACACACAAACTCTCTGCCTCTCTCTCTCCCCCTTAGGTGAAAGATCAAGAATTCCCATATAGGCGGAGTCTGGCGCGTGTGCTGATTGGTGTAGATGACGTGAATGACCACGCCCCCCAGTTCACCATGGCGATGTATGAAGGACGGGTGTATGAGTCTGCAGCTCTGGGCTCAGCTGTTCTCACAGTGACAGCTCTTGATAAAGATAAAGGCCAGAATGCTCACATCACCTATAGTATAGACTCAGGTAAACATGCACCCACATATATAGACACACTCATAACTGGCCACATATACAACTGCATGCATGCAAAGATTTCTGTTTTTTGCCATTTGCAGTCCTTAATTTGCGTCCGTATCTCACCGTATCGTAGGAAACGCTGGGAATACATTCCGGATTGATCCGATTTTGGGAATTATTTCAGTGGCTCGGGAGTTGGAGATATCCACCATTGGTCACTACGTGTTAACGGTCAAGGCTACAGATACAGGCTCACCACCTTTATCTTCTACCGCCGTCGTGCGAATCTCTGTGACCCTGTCTGACAACTCAGCCCCCAGATTCCTCCAAAGCGGGTACCAGGCTGAGGTTGCTGAGGGCGTGGCTCTTGGAACCTCAGTAACCATGGTGAACGCTCTCAGCCTCTCCACGTTAACTTATGACATTCGCCATGGCAACAGCGACCGGACTTTCCGCATCAACCAGTACAGCGGTGTGATCACGACACAAAAGCAGCTCGACTTTGAGGACGTCCCATCGTACACGCTGGTCGTCATGGCCACCAACATGGCTGGCCAGTCCTCCAATGCCACGGTGACTGTAGCCGTGCTCGACCAGAACGATAATTCGCCGGTGTTCCAGCAGCTGCGTTACCGGGGCACCATCAGTGAGGGGGCGGGGCTCAACAGTGTGGTGCCGAGCGAATCAGGTGAGCCTCTAGTCATCCGGGCGACGGACGCCGACCGCAACCACAACGCACTGCTGGTGTACCAGATCCAGGAAGAGAGCGCCCGGCGATTCTTTACCGTAGACACTGGAACCGGCTCCATCAGAACCATCGCTCAACTGGACCATGAAACCACGCCTACGTTCCTCTTCCACGTGGGTGTGAGGGACAGTGGGTGGCCCCAGCTGTCAGCCGAGCTCCCGGCAGAGGTCACCATCCAGGTGCAGGACGTCAACGACTGCCCGCCTCAGTTTTCCCAGGAGTCCTACGAGGCCGTCGTCCTGCTGCCCACCTACGAAGGGGTGGAGGCCCTGCGGGTGTCCGCCCGCGACCCCGATGGCGACGGCCAGTCGGCGCTGACGTATTCGCTGACCGACAGCAGTCTGGAGTACTTCGCTATAGACGCCGACACCGGGTTGGTCACGGTGCGAAACAGCAGCTTCAGTAGAGAGCGCTTCCGCTTCAACGTCCGTGTGTCCGACGGCCGCTTCTCCAGCACGGCGCTGGTGACGCTGCTTGTGCGTGAGGCGCTGGACAGCGGCCTGGCCTTCAGCCACAGCGTCTTCACCGCCAACCTTCAGGAAAACAATGCCAACGTGACGACAGTCGCAGTGGTCACGGCACTCGGCAACCGACTGAACGAGCCGCTTCGCTACACCCTCCTGAACGCTGGCGGGAAGTTCCAGATCCGCCCCACGTCCGGCGCCATAGAGACGGTCGGAGTCCCGCTGGACCGCGAGGAGAGGGAGGAGTATGGGCTCCTGGTGCAGGCAGGGCGGGAGGACGACAGGTTGCGGGTCGCCCGGGCGTTGGTCCGTATCCGCATCGGCGACGTCAACGACAACGCTCCCGTGTTTGTCGGCCTTCCCTACTACGCGGCAGTGCAGGTGGAGGCGGAGCTGGGGGCGTCCGTCTTCCGCGTGACAGCAGTGGACCGGGACAAAGGCCCGAACGGAGAGGTCAGCTACTTCCTGCAGGACGAGCTGGGACATTTCGAGATGGACCGCGTCAGCGGGGTGCTGCGTCTTCGCCGGGCCTTCGAGGCTGACCTGTCCAGCGTGGAGTACCAGGTCCTGGTGTTCGCCCGTGATGCCGGCACGCCCCCCATGTCGTCTTCCGTCACCCTCCCCATTACGGTGGTGAACCGGGCCATGCCCGTCTTCGACCGCCCCTTCTACTCGGTCAAGGTGAGCGAGGACGTGCCGGTGCTCACGCCTGTCTTGGGCGTCAACGCCAGCAGCCCTGAAGGGCAGAGCGTCCTGTATACCATCACGCACGGCGACCCCGCCGGACTCTTCTCCATCGGCTTCGACACGGGTGTCATCAGCGTCGCGGCGCCGCTGGACCACGAGATCAGCCCGGCTCACAGGCTGATCGTGCGCGCGACCGACTGCCTGACGGGGGCGCGGGCGGAGGTGGACGTGGAGGTGGCCGTGCTGGACGTGAACGACAACGCGCCGGCGTTCGCCAGACCGGCGTACGAAGCGGTGATCTCCGAGGCGGCCATGATCGGCACGGCCGCCCTGCAGGTGCAGGCGACAGACGGAGACTCGGAGAAGAACGCGGCGGTGCGCTACCAGATCGTCGCCGACCGCACCATCAGCACCGACCACTTCCACATCGACAGCAGCAGTGGCCTCATCCTCACGGCCCGCTCGCTCGACCACGAGGCCGTGCCACGCTACGTCTTTGTCGTGAAGGCCACCGACGACGGCTTCCCGCCGCTGAGCAGCGAGGTGCGGGTGACCATCCGAGTGACGGACACCAACGACAACGCACCCGTCTTCAACCAGCTGCTGTACGAGGCCTCGGTGTACGAGCTGGCCCCGCGGGGACACTTCGTCACGTGCGTGCAGGCATCCGACGCCGACTGGCGCGACGCGGAGCAACTACGCTATGGCCTGGTGTCGGGAAACGAGCGCGCGCTGTTCGAGCTGGACGCCGCCTCGGGAGTGCTGACCCTGAGTGGGCAACGGCGCTCACAACGTATGCCCCCCGCCATCAGCCTTAACGTCAGCGTGTCGGACGGCGTGTTCACCAGCACGGCGCAGGTGCACGTGCGTGTGGGGTGGGCCAACCTTCACGCGCCGCAGTTTGCCCAGAGCACGTACGAGGCAGAGTTGCGGGAGAACGCGCCGGCGGGGTGGAAAGTCATCGCGGTCAGGGCGCAGGACGCCGACCCCGGCTCGCTCGGCGAGGTGCGCTACGTCCTGCTGTCCAACACGGCCAGGGACTCTTTCGCCGTGGACGCCGGTGGACAGATCACGACCCTGGAGAGGTTGGACCGCGAGGAGAGGAGCGAGGTCATATTGTCTGTGGCGGCGGTGGACGCCGGCGGCAGGATGGGCCACTGCAGCGTGCGGGTCACACTGCTGGACGAGAACGATAACGCGCCGCTGTTCGAGGCCAGCGAGTACCGGGCCAGCGTCCGAGCGGAGGTGGAGCCCGGCTCATTGGTCATGCAGGTGCAGGCCTGGGACGCCGATCAGGGCGCCAATGGACAGGTCAGCTACAGCCTCTATAGCGAAGCCAGCCTGCAGGTCACAGAGCTCCTGGACATCGACCCTGACAGTGGCTGGGTGGTCACCAAAGGCAACTTCACCCCCCTCCGAGGGACCGTGCTGTCCTTCTTCGTCAAAGCCTTAGACGGCGGCGTGCCCGTCCGCCACACCCTCGTCTCTGTGTACATCCACGTCCTGTCGGCCGACGCCCACCTGCCTGCCTTCAGTCAACCGTACTTCTCCTTCACCGTGTTGGAGGACACGCCCATCGGTCACATGCTGGGGGCGGTGCATCTGCAGAGCCTGCCCGGCCAGACCCCGCCTCCGGTGATTTTCTCTGTGGTGATTGGTCAGACTGCGGAGAGCAACGGTGAGGGCGTGTTCGTGGTGGACAGGGACAGCGGGACGTTGAAGCTGGACAAGCCGCTGGACCGTGAGAGGACGCCCACCTTCCGCTTCAAGGTGGCCGCCACGCTGCAGCAGGGTCTCCTGGACGCGGTTGCTTCTGTGGACGTGGAGGTGAAAGTTCTGGACGTCAACGACAACAAACCGGCGTTCGAGACAGACGCCTACGAGGCTTCGGTCAGCGAGGGACTTCCTGCCGGCACAAGGGTCCTCCAGGTTCGTGCCGTGGACCCTGATTGGGCAGCCAACGGACAGGTGACTTACAGCCTGGCTCCACCTGGGCTCCTTGGAGCAGGAAGTGAGGACAAGGACGAGGGAGGGAGCTTCTTTATGATTGACAGCAGCTCTGGGTGGATATCGACACTGAAGGGACTCGACCACGAACACAGTTCTGCTCACAGTCTCACAGTGTGGGCGTATGACCTTGGCGACCCTGCCAGCCTGTCATCCTCAACGACTGTCACCATAGCAGTGGGTGACTCCAACGACAACACGCCGGAGTTCCTACAGACTCGTTACTATGGCAGCGTGCGTGAGAGCGATGTACCCGGAGAGGTGGTGGCCGTCCTGAACACGCGCGACAAGGACAGCTCACCTAGCAACCGACAGGTCACCTACCACATCACAGGTCAGTTACAGAGCTGTTGGAAGTCTGTTCGGGTGTGTGTGAGAGAACAGAGCAAACACTAGTGCAGGCCAGCGTTTATTATGGGATATCTTGTTACACCCAGTAAAATTCCCCCACTGCCTTTTGCTGTAAAATCTCATTTATTTCAGTGAACTTTAGAACATCAGAGCTAAAATCAGATGGGTGAAAGTGGTGTCACTCAGTTCCTCAAATGACTACCTGCAGTCAATTCTGCCAAGACCAATTGGATTCCTCTGCCCACAGAATCCTTGGATACTGATATCATTACAGTATATATGACAGATCATATTGCACTGGACTCACCCCACAGCCACTGGAGTGATGCTTCTTTATCATTTGCAGCACTCAGCAATGCTTTAGTTGAAACGAATGCAGCCTTTAAAACTATGAGCTAAACGCCTTGCAGAAACCAGACGTTCTGCAGGCATTCAGAGCTATTCTGTGAATGACTGCACACACACACACACACACACACACACACACACGCACGCACACGCAAACAGACACACGCATACACACACGTGCACACACACACAAACAGACACAAACACACACACCCTCACAAACACACAGTGTTCACGTATTCCACTCCAATCAGTTCTACCAGAGTGTACACATATGCACACTCACACTCAGGTGCATAGTTATATATCAGCAGTTTAGAAAGTCATGAAATTGCATTTGGAAACTGCCATGATTTATAATTCATGAGTCCCCCTCTCTGCACGCACACACACACTGGTACAGAATTTCAATTAGGGCACAGGTTCTGTGCTGTAATCATGACTTAAAACAGTGCTGACACTAGCACACGCATACTTTTGAAATAATTTACAGCCCAGCCTCGCAAACACATACCAGCACACGCAGAATTAACACATAAACTAAACTTCAGCTCACATAATGTCTCAATGTCTCTCTCAATGTCTGTCTCTCTGTGTCTCTGTACTATTAAAATAGACACGGCTCCAGACAAATTATAGGTCATGAGGATTGTAAGACTTCTCGCACCCTGTAAGATATGGATACAGAACATTCCTACATATACAAAAGAAGACGTGATGGAGGACTGTGGGTGTTTTTTTTATAGTGCTGATGATCAGTGATCTCACTCAAATGCATTAAAGCAGCCACACTTAAGACCCCATGAAGGTATCTCTATCCCTCAGACAGAAAGCACTTTAACATGAGCATTCTGGGTAAAATTTTCTTTCAGCGTGATTCTCACACACTGTTTAACGGTGTTAAAAACTCATCAGCATTACCATAATACACACACACACACACATCACTTAATGCTACCCACTGTAGAGTCCTACGGTTATTAAGATGCAGTGATAAATTAGTGGGAGGTTATAAGTGGTGTTCGAAGGTTAATGGAAAATGTAGGAGAGTGTTTGAGAAGGGGTGTCTTGAGTCTGTGTGTACAGAAGCATGATCTGTTATTCCTTATCTCTGTTTTTTTTCATGCAGGCAGTGTGAGGGAAGCCTGCCACACACTTGACTCTGAATGTATTATCAATTGGTTAGATAACTCCGCCTCCCCAAGCACGAGCTCATCCAGCTCGAGAACTGTTGAATTTTTCAAATGTGAAACCACAGCAGTTACAGTAGTGGTAGGAGATTATTCTGTCCTTCAGAGATTATCTCCAGCCCTGCTCCTGGACGTATTCTGTCATTCACAGGTTATCTCCAGCCCTGCTCCTGGACGTATTCTGTCATTCACAGGTTATCTCCAGTCCTGTTGCTGGATTTATTCTGTCCTTCAGATATTATCTACTGCTCTGCTCCTGTACTTATTCTGTCCTTCAGAGATTATCTCCAGCCCTGCTCCTGGACTTATTCTGTCCTTCAGAGATTATCTTCAGTCCTGTTCCTGGACTTATTCTGTCCTTCAGAGAGTATCTCCAGCTCTGCTCTTGGACTTATTCTGTCCTTCAGAGATTATCTCCAGCTTTGCTCCTGGACTTATTCTGTCCTTCAGAGGTTTTCTCCAGCCCTGCTCCTGGACTTATTCTGTCCTTCAGAGGTTGTCTCCAGCCCTGCTCGTTGGGCATCTGTCCTTCAGAAGTTATCTCCAGCCATGTTCCTGGCGATCACTAAAACACATTCATATGCCATATACACTTAGACAAAAGATTGAGTGTTGAAAGCACAGCTAACATTGAAACTGACTGGTCTGCTTATATTATATATCATCACGAGATCCTAATCATTTGAGATGAGTTGTAAAGGTCTACAAATGCTAGTGTCACAGAAGGACAAGAAACAAAACTGTGTGTAATTGCCTGAAATAGAGGCCATTTGTTTTTTGATTGGTTGAGTGACAGAGCTGTGCTTCTAAGTGAGGTGGAGAGTGAAGTGGGTGTGTGTGTGTGTGTGTGTGTGTGTGTGGTAATTGGGTGGATTTGCTTTTGTTGACTGGATGAAGAGAGTGGCATAGAAACATGATCAAGTAGCAAATTATGGCACCTTATCTGAGAGAGAGAGGGAGAGAGAGAGGAAGAGAGACAGGGAGAGAAGGAGAGAGCATAGGAGTGAGACAGAGTGATAGAGAGGTAGAGAGGGAGCTGGTGAGAGAGCGTGGCAGGTCTGTTTTATGTTTTGTTAGAAGCTCTTCTATGCTTTATTAACCTCCAGCTGAGTTAAATTGCACACAGTTTATTTAGATGAATAGGTCTGTGTGTGTGTGTGTGTGTGTGTGTGAATGCACATCTCCCATTAAGAGCCCGGTAATTGGACACTTACTGAAGCTGACTAGTTTTGATTTCGTTCCTTATAGCACCACAGTTGCTGTACTCGTCCTCTTGGTCGTTTGTGTTCACACTTTCTCTGTCTGCTGTGGAAACCGTAATTAGATGGAGTTTTCTCAACAGTTTTCTCAGCATGTGATAAATTAAAGATCATTAAAGTATTAAAGATCATTATAGTTTGACCTTAAACTGAACAGCTCATGATTTAAATTAAAAAATTAAGCCGATGACTATTAAAATGTATATTAATAAGCCTATCAGAACTTAGTAGAAGTTGTTAAGACATTCCTGTGTGTGTGTGAGTGTGTGTGTGTGTGTGTGCATGTGTATGTGTGTGTGTGTGTGTGCATGAGAGAGTGAGAGAGAGAGAGAGGAACATGTAAAATATGCTTTTGTAAACATTTCACATCTTTTCGCAAAGTTTTATAATTTTTTAAAATATACTGTATTATTGAGTTGTGTAAATGCCTATATTTTACTTATCGGTGTGTGTGTGTGTGTGTGTGTGTGTATAGGTGGTAATCCTGCTGGTGTGTTTGCCTTGGGGCTGGTCCAGGGCGAGTGGAAGTTGTACGTCAAACGGCCACTAGACAGAGAGGAGCAGGAGCACTATGTCATCAATGTCACAGCAACAGACGGACTCCATGTAGCCACGGCAACTGTAGAGGTGCTTGTGACTGACGCGAATGACAATAGTCCAGTCTGTGACCCGGTAAGTTGCACATCAAAACGTTCACCATAAAAAGATCATTTTAATGCTTTCCTTTGTTTGAGGTACACACATAGAGACTAAACAAACTCAAACTCAGACAAAACAAAAGTACGACCAATAAAACACGCTTCCTAAAGCGCTTCAGTGAAATACATTGCTTATTTGCGCTTTATCACAGACGTGTACCTTCATACTTGTTTGTTTGTTTGTGTGTGTGCATTTGTGTATGTGCGCATGTGTGTGTGCACGCGTGCGTGTGTGTGTGTTTGAATGTGTGTGCTCGTGTGTGTGTGTGCCTAGGTGGTGTACTCAGCCTCTATTTCAGAGGACGTCCCTGTCAGTAAGCTGATCTTGAGAGTTAAAGCCACGGATGCAGATGTAGGCTCTAATGCACACATCCAGTACTCACTCTCAGGCCCTGGGGCTGAAGACTTCACCATACACCCCTATACAGGTACACTGTGTGTGTGTGTGTGTGTGTGTGTGTGTGCGCTAATGTTTTGACAGTAAAAAAGTGTATGAATGTAGAAAGGGTACATTTTATACTCACTTTCTCCCCATCTCGCTCCTTCTGTTTCACTCTATTTATGTATCCCTCCTTCTGTCCCTCTACATCTCCACCTCTCTCTCCACGATTCCCTCTCTCTCTCTCTCTCTCTCTTTCTCCCTCTCTCTCTCTTTGCAGGAGAGCTAAAGACAGCAGTGGCGCTGGATCGCGAGAAGGTAGCGCGGTACTCTCTGGTTGCCCGGGCAACGGACAGTGGCGGTCTGTGGTGCGAGGCTGCTGTTGCCGTGACACTGCTGGATGTGAATGACAACCCCCCTCAGTTCGGCATGGCCCACTACACCGCCAGTGTTTATGAGAATACTGCCCCGAAAGCCCTACTTACCCGCCTGCAGGCCACAGACCCTGACCAGGGTAGGACATTAACACTCACCCCCCATTTCTCTTAGGGCACTACTGGGGACGTGTGCGTGGGTGTGTGTATCGTGCTCTTTCTCTCACTCTCTCTCTCTCTCTCTCTCTTTCTCTGACTTTCTCTGTTCCGTTCTCTCACACTTTCTCTGAATATTTCTCTCTCCTTCACAAGCACAAACTATATCATTTCTGTCTTTTTGTTCTAAAGTCTATCCGGCTCCCAGCGGTTTGAAGTGCAGGGTAATTCCACATCCGTTCACTCCCCAGACTCAAGGTCTTTATTTGTGGCATGTGCATTTGTAGCTGGAACAAAATGAAATGTTAGACGGCTGCAAGGGGCAGATATAAACAATACGCGTGCGAGTTAAAAGTAGAATAAATAACAAATAGGAATATATATTGTGTGTGTGTGTGTGTGTGTGTGTGTGTGTGTGTGTGTGTGTGTGTGTGTGTGTGTGTGTGTGTGTGTGTGTGTGTGTGTGTGTGTGGGTGTATGTGTGGGTGTGTGTGTGTGTGTGTGTGTGTGTGTGTGTGTGTGTGTGTGTGTGTGTGTGTGTGTGTGTGTGTGTGTGTGTGTGTGTGTGTGTGTGTGTGTGTGTGTGTGTGTGTGTGTGTGTGTGTGTGTGTGTGTGTGTGTGTGTGTGTGTGGGTGTGTGTGTGTGTGTGTGTGTGTGTGTGTGTGTGTGTGTGTGTGTGTGTGTGTGTGTGTGTGTGTGTGTGTGTGTGTGTGTGTGGGTGTGTGTGTGTGTGTGTGTGTGGGTGTGGCGTGTGTGTGTGTGCCTTGTAAAATGTCTGTTATGGGGTTTTGGCTGTTTAGTGTCTGTATGGCCTGTGGGAAGAGGCTCCTTCTTAACCTCTCAGCCCTGGTCTTGATGGAGTGGAGATGTTTCCCAGAGGGTAACCACTGGAACAGATCCATGTCCTTTAGTCCGGACAGGGCTGTCTGGGTTATGCTCTCTGCACAGAGGAATCACTCTGTAGAGCTCCTTCCTCCCCTGGGAGCGGCCATATGTGCATGCCTGTCAGGACAAATTTAGGTGATGTCATTGGTGTGTAGCAGGGGTTGAGAAGTGCTGGGGACATTAACACCCAGAAACAAACCCAGTTCAACATCCAGCAGAAACAGTTCAACATCCAGCTCACTTACCCAGTTCAACATTCAGCTGAAACAGCTCAACATCCAGCTCTTACTCAGTTCAACATCCAGTTGAAACAGTTCAACATGCTCTTTAAGCTCTTCGTGATCCAGCTTTAATGTTCAGAACAACGCTCAATCAACACTCAAGTCAACACTCAAATCAACACTCAAATCAACAGGCAAATAAGCACTCAGCTCTCAGTTTAACACTCAGCTCAACACTGTGAAAAAAAACTAAACAAATAACCCTCCGGTCATCCATCTCTCTCTCTCTCTCTCTCTCTCTCTCCCTCTCTCTCTCCCCCTCACAAAGGAGAGAACCGCAAAGTCGTCTACTCTCTGGTGGACTCGGCCGACGGCTTCTTCTCCATTGACAAGCTGACGGGCGTCGTGGTGCTGGAGCGCGGGCTGGACCGCGAGGTGCAGTCCTCCTACCTGATAACGGCGCAGGCCTCGGACCAGGGCGCACCCCACCACCTCTCCTCCCTCGCCAACGTCACCATCGTCGTGCTGGACGTCAACGACAACCCGCCCGTGTTCGAGAGGCGCGACTACCTGGCGACGCTGCCAGAGGATGTTGCCGTGGGAAACGAGGTGATGCGCGTGTACGCAGCCAGCAAGGACATCGGTACGAACGCTGACATTTACTACAGCATCAGGTCTGGGAACCAGCAGGGTCACTTCTCCATCGACGTCCAATCAGGTGAGAGGAGACGCTTTGTACCACATGATGCATTATAACACTGTCACACATTACACTCAGGTAACACACTTATAATGCTGCTGTGTTCTACACACAGGTGCTTGTCATCTTCAGCGTCCACACATACTTCATGTAAACTTCATATAAACTTCATGTAAACTTCATATATACTTCATATATACTTCATGTAAGCTTCATGTAAACTTCATATATACTTCATGTAAGCTTCATGTAAACTTCATATATACTTCATGTAAGCTTCATATAAACTTCATGTAAACTTCATATATACTTCATATATACTTCATGTAAGCTTCATGTAAACTTCATATATACTTCATGTAAGCTTCATATAAACTTCATGTAAACTTCATATATACTTCATATATACTTCATGTAAGCTTCATGTAAACTTACTATAAACTTCACGCAAGCTTCATATAAACTTCATGTAAACGTCATGTAAACTTCATATAAACTTCATGTAAACTTTGTTAACAGTGAAGTCGGATTTGATGCTCCGGTCGAGGCACCGTTAATCGCACATTCACACAAAATACACACGACTGCATAACGCATCTCACGATTTCAGTCCTAACATTCAGCGGGGACATCAGCACCAGCGAAAGAATATCCGTGCAGGTGGCGTGCGGCCCACTTCTGTGGTTTACTCTTTGATCTCTGGGCCGTGTGCGTCAGATATCAAACGGCGAGTCACTCGTCAGAACACACCGCCTGGCACAGACAGCTTTAGAGAAGGAGCTCGCTGTTATGGCGCTGCCAGCCTGAATCTGGCCACGAATCCAACATGGATGTTCTTCAGCCTAATCTGTCTGTTTGTTGATTTTTATAGTTTGTTCGTTGCCAATTAGGATACACCACCACGAACATTGCTCAATCTTATTATAGGACTACTTCACACTACTACATACACACACACACACACACACACACACACACACACGCGCACTCACACACAACAGGCAGTTGAGCATGTGGCGAGAGTGACAGAGGCTGCGTCCTAATCCACTTCCTCCTGCCTCCTTGTTCACATCACCTCATTCCCTCAGTGATCCAATTACCCAGACACAGAACACGCAGGTTCCATGGGGACTTGTGTGATTGTGTCTGCTGTATATGTAGCAAACCATGGAGCACTGATAATTAAAGTCAGCTAAACTGACCTACCAGGAAATGAATAATCTGTATTGTCATGATGCCAGGCCTGTAGTCTGAGTGTACTAGTCTGAGTGTATTAGGCCTGACTGACTAGGTACTTTACCCTGATTGTACTAGTCCTGTACCCGGACTGTACTAAGCTGTACCCTGAGCATACTAGGCTATACCCTGACTGTACTAGTCCTGTACCTTGATTGTACTAGGCTGTACCCTGACTGATCTAGGCTGTACCCTGACTGTACTAGTCCTGTACCTTGACTGTACTAGGCTGTACCCTGACTGATCTAGGCTGTACCCTGACTGTACTAGGCTGTACCCTGACTGATCTAGGCTGTACCCTGACTGTACTAGTCCTGTACCTTGACTGTACTAGGCTGTACCCTGACTGATCTAGGCTGTACCCTGACTGTACTAGTCCTGTACCTTGACTGTACTAGGCTGTACCCTGACTGATCTAGGCTGTACCCTGACTGTACTAGTCCTGTACCTTGACTGTACTAGGCTGTACCCTGACTGATCTAGGCTGTACCCTGACTGTACTAGTCCTGTACCTTGACTGTACTAGGCTGTACCCTGACTGATCTAGGCTGTACCCTGACTGTACTATTCCTGTACCTTGACTGTACTAGGCTGTACCCTGACTGATCTAGGCTGTACCCTGACTGTACTCGTCCTGTACCTTGACTGTACTAGGCTGTACCCTGACTGATCTAGGCTGTACCCTGACTGTACTAGTCCTGTACCCTGACTGTACTAGTCCTGTACCTTGACTGTACTAGGCTGTACCCTGACTGATCTAGGCTGTACCCTGACTGTACTAGTCCTGTACCTTGACTGTACTAGGCTGTACCCTGACTGATCTAGGCTGTACCCTGACTGTACTAGTCCTGTACCTTGACTGTACTAGGCTGTACCCTGACTGATCTAGGCTATACCCTGACTGTACTCGTCCTGTACCTTGACTGTACTAGGCTGTACCCTGACTGATCTAGGCTGTACCCTGACTGTACTAGTCCTGTACCCTGAGTTGTGAACTAGTTTCAGATGGAGAGTCTTTACCTTTTTACCTTAACTTCTGCTACTGCTTCAGCCGTATGAATGCCTCTGGGTTTGGGGGGTCATTGAAAATGTAATTCAGC
>JAGXOD010000018.1:4502500-4635000 GCA_020368025.1 Brachyhypopomus occidentalis
AATGAAAGATTAAAACCAATTATAAGTTTTCATGGATCTGTAATGAAAACTGCCATTAAAATTGCTTCTAGGTGAAATACTAGTGAAAAGGTTGTACTGAGTTAAAGTTCTGATAGTGACTGGTTTATTACTGACACGTGGTCTGACAAATCGGTGAATCTCATTGGCTGTGCTAGGCCCGGGACTCCGGCAGGCCCTCTTTGTCGTCGACGGCGCTGGTGCATGTGCGTGTGATCGAGGAGAGCGTGCACAAGCCAATGGCATCACCGCTGAACGTACACATCATTACCATGGAGGACGAGTTCCCAGGGGGCGTGATTGGACAGATCCATGCTACAGACCAGGACGCCTTCGACATCCTCACCTACGGACACGCACAACAGCAGAACAGCCTGTTTAAGGTGTGTGTGTGTGTGTGTGTGGATGTGTGTGTGTGTATGTGTGTGTGTGTGAAGAATGAGCTGTAATACAAAACATTGCTCATACATTAATATGCATGCATAGCATGTATAAAGAAAACTTTCACTCTCATTCTGTCCTGTCTTTCCATCCCCTTTCTTTCTTCTCCCTTTCTCTCTCTTGCTTTCTGTCTCTTTTCTCCTCTTCCTCACCCTTCCTCTTTATTCCTCTCGCCCCAGGTGAGCCCACGCGACGGCCGCGTCATCGCCCTGGGCGGCCTGGACGCGGGCCGCTACTCCCTCAATGCCACGGTGACGGACGGGCGCTTCCTGGTGAGCGTGCCCGTGAGCGTGCACGTGGAGCAGGCCTCGGCCGAGATGCTACGCGATGCGGTGACCGTGCGCTTCGACCGCGTCACCCCGCGCGACTTCGTCTCCCGCCACCTGCCGGCCGTGCGCCGCGCCCTGGCGCCGCCATGGCGACGGCCCGACCCGAGGCCCTGCGCGTGCTCGGCGTGCAGCCCGTGGAGGCCACGGGCCAGCTGGACCTGCTGGTGGCCGTGGAGACGGCGGAAGGTGGCGGCTTCTACAAGGCGGCGTACGTGAGTCAGAAGCTGAGCTCCGCCCGCCGGCAGCTGGACCGGGTGCTGCGCGTCTCTGCCGTGCTGGATAAGAACTGCTCTGGCCTGGACTGCGGGGAGGCTCAGTGCGAACAGAGCATCACGCTGGACTCGCACGCCCTCCTCACTTACAGCACGGCCAGGAGCAGCTTCGTCTCGCCCCGATTCCACAGGAGCACGCGCTGCGTGTGCAGCGGTGAGTTCCCGCACGTGCACGCTCGCACACGTGCACGCTCGCACAAGTGCACGCTCGCACATACACGTGCACGGACACGCGCGTTCTTGCCACGGCGCGCGTACACGTTCTCTCACCCGTGCTCGCTCACACAGGCACAAGCTTGCTGACACGCGCGTAAGGCCGCGAGCGCTCACGTGCATGCACACTCTCTCGCGTAGAAATGCATTTAAAGACGTTGCCTCCGAATGATTTTGTCTCACTCTCTGTCTCACGCGGTCTTTCAGATGGCAGCTGTTCTGCGCTGTCGGAGACGTGTGAAGACACGGCCTGTCCGGCCGACATGCAGTGCGTGAAGACAGACAACAGAGGACCGTATACATGCCAGTGTCCACCTGGAAAACTCGGAGTGTGTGCAGGTGTGTGTGTGCGTGTGTGTGTGTGTGTGTGTGTGTGTGTTACAGCCATTTTCTGCCTCGTAGGTTCTGAGAATTTCCGGCACTTTTAAGTCACTGGTGCCGGAGTCGCCTCCCCTCTGGGGTTTAGTGTTTTCCTGCTCTAACACACTTGACTGAACATGTCACTTGCCTTAAAGCTGGAAAAGGAGTTCAGAGTAAGATCTTTTGGCCAGCAGGTGGCAGCAGAACTCCAGCTGCCAGCTGTCCTATGGCAGGAATACTTTAGATATAGTAGTTCTTAGTTAAGCTCTAAACCAATGAGTGCAAAATAGTGTAGCATTATTTATTCAGAGAGTCATTTACTTATTAAGGAATAACATTAGGCATAAAATAAATATGACAGGAAAAAAAACTTTGTAACCACATGGTTTCTGAATGCATTTTTGCAGTTTCTGTGTATATGCGTGAATCTGTTTCCATTTTTCTCTGCCTGTGTATGTGTGCGTGTGTGTGTGCATGTGTGTGTGCATTTTTAGGACACACGTCGCTGAGTTTCTCTGGTAACAGCTACATAAAGTACCGTGTGATTGACAGAGGGAGGAGTGAGGAGTTGAAACTGCAGCTGAGGATCCGAACGCTACAGAGTAAAGGAATCATCATGTACACACGGCCTGAACCATGCACTGTGTTAAAGGTACCACACACACACACACACACACACACACACACACGGCCTGAACCATGCACTGTGTTAAAGGTACCACACACACACACACACACAACTACATACACACGGCCTGAACCATGCACTGTGTTAAAGGTACCACACACACACACACACAACTACATACACACGGCCTGAACCATGCACTGTGTTAAAGGTACCACACACACACACACACACACACACACACACACACACACACACGGCCTGAACCATGCACTGTGTTAAAGGTACCACACACACACACACACAACTACATACACACGGCCTGAACCATGCACTGTGTTAAAGGTACCACACACACACACACACACACACACAACTACATACACACGGCCTGAACCATGCACTGTGTTAAAGGTACCACACACACACACACACAACACACACACACACACACAACTACATACACACGGCCTGAACCATGCACTGTGTTAAAGGTACCACACACACACACACAACTACATACACACGGCCTGAACCATGCACTGTGTTAAAGGTACCACACACACACACACACACACGGCCTGAACCATGCACTGTGTTAACAGCTTCCTGTGGTACCACACACACACACACACACACACAACTACATACACACGGCCTGAACCATGCACTGTGTTAAAGGTACCACACACACACACACACAACTACATACACACGGCCTGAACCATGCACTGTGTTAAAGGTACCACACACACACACACACACAACTACATACACATGGCCTGAACCATGCACTGTGTTAAAGGTACCACACACACACACACACACACAACTACATACACACGACCTGAACCATGCACTGTGTTAAAGGTACCACACACACACACACACACAACTACATACACACGGCCTGAACCATGCACTGTGTTAAAGGTACCACACACACACACACACACACACACACAACTACATACACACGGCCTGAACCATGCACACCATGCACACACACACACACACACACACAACTACATACACACGGCCTGAACCATGCACTGTGTTAAAGGTACCACACACACACACACACACACAACTACATACACACGGCCTGAACCATGCACTGTGTTAAAGGTACCACACACACACACACACACACACAACTACATACACACGGCCTGAACCATGCACTGTGTTAAAGGTACCACACACACACACACACACAACTACACACGGCCTGAACCATGCACTGTGTTAAAGGTACCACACACACACACACACAACTACATACACACGGCCTGAACCATGCACTGTGTTAAAGGTACCACACACACACACACACACACACACAACTACATACACACGGCCTGAACCATGCACTGTGTTAAAGGTACCACACACACACACACACACACACACACACAACTACATACACACGGCCTGAACCATGCACTGTGTTAAAGGTACCACACACACACACACACACACACAACTACATATACACACACGGCCTGAACCATGCACTGTGTTAAAGGTCCCACACACACACACACACAACTACATACACAAACGTACATACACACACACACACACACACACCTACATACACAAACGTACACACACACACACACACACACACACACACACAGATTACACATAGCACACATACATAAAACCCTGTACTGTGTTTCAAGCACCCTTTTAAAATTGCCTTCAAAACAGCATCAGTCCTTTTAGGTGCACTTGCACAGTTTTTGAAGGAACTCGACAGGGAGATTGTTCCAAGCATCTTGGAGAACTAACCACAGATGTAGACGTAAACTTCCTTCTGATCCTTCTGCCTTTTCTTGTAATGTCGTTCAGGCTCAATGATGCTGAGATCAGGGCTCTGCGGGGGCCATATCATCGCTCCCAGGTTCTTCCTTACGTTTTTAATGCCATCGGCTTTATGTCTGGGTTCATTGTCTTGCTGCAGAATAAATTTGGAGCCAATCAGATGCCTCTCTAATGGTACTGCAGTATTTGCCTATATTTCGCAGCATTGAGGACAACATAAATCCTGACCAAATCTCCAACTCCATTTGCTGAAATACAAGGAATCTCCACCATGCTCCACTGTTGAACCTCCACCATGCTTCATTGTTGAACCTCCACCACGCTTCACTGTTGAACCTCCACCATGCTCCACTGTTGAACCTCCACCACGCTTCACTGTTGAACCTCCACCACGCTTCACTGTTGAACCTCCACCATGCTTCACTGTTGAACCTCCACCATGCTTCACTGTTGAACCTCCACCATGCTCCACTGTTGAACCTCCACCACGCTTCACTGTTGTCTGCAGACACTCATTATTGTACTTCTCTCCATCCCTTCGGTGAACAAACATTTAGACTCCAGAGCACCTGCTGACCATTTTCTGCACCCCACTTCCTGTTTTCATGCATAGCTGAGTCACTTGGTCTGTTCCACGTCGAAGATTTTGGCCACATGAAGATCACTTCTAGCCAGACCCTCTCGGAACAGTAGATGGGTGCATGTGTGTCCCACTGATAACTGCCAGTTCTGAGCTGATGGACGTCTGCTGGATGTCTGCTGGATGTCTGCTGGACGTCTGCTGGACGTCTGCTGGCCGACCATCTATGGTCCATCCACGGTCCATCTGCGATGGCTGTTTCTTTCTTCTTCTTCAGAAGATCCTGTCCAGCACCTGGACCCCACTCTGCTTTGACTTCTTAGCCTGGCAGAGACCTCGCGGATGCAGTAGAACCACTTCATGTCTTGTTGTTCTGCCTGCCATGGTGTATGACCTATGACTGCCTTCCACAACCGCACCTTTCCAGCAGTTTGGCTGATCTTAACCCAGTTTTAAGCCTCCTATACAGCCGTGTCTGTTTTAGCTAATGCCTGTGTTTCAATCTACATACGAAAATGATCCTCATCACCTGTTTGGTGTAGACGCACCTGACGATAATCCTACAAGTCCCTGACTTTGTGTAAGCGGACCTAGAAGAACAGATGCTGTTTTGAAGGAAAAGGATGATTTAGAGTTCTCATTTGTTCACATTGCATTTTGATAATTGACAAAAGAAACATCTATTTTTGAAAGCATTGTTATTTTGGAGCATTTTGCCACACCAGTCAAAAACATGTACATGGTAGTACATGTGTATGTAACATATGTAACTACCACTTAAATAATTAATGAGGTTTTTCCAGTAAAACATTGATTCTGACAAAGTAGCCAGACAGACCTATATAGGACATGTTTGTCCAAGCACAGACACCAACCCAGCTGTCCCTTGTCTTGGTTCGTTTGATTGACAGATTGAGGAAGGCCGCCTCTGGTTCCAACTGGACTGTGACAAAGGCCCGGGCGTCCTTGGCATCTCCAGCTGGCCTATCAATGATGGCAACTGGCATCACGTGACCCTTGAACTTGGTGGGAATTTCAGCAGCCTCTCATTGGATGACAGCTCCGTGCTGAGGCGCCAGGCCCCGCCCAAGTTCCGCCCACCAGGCCCAGATTGGTCAATATATTTCGGGGCACAGGTGTCAACAGAGCGGAAGGGACCACGAGTCAGTAACGGCTTCCAGGGCTGCTTGGATTCGGTGATGCTGAATGACAACGAGCTCCCCCTGCAGGACAAACGGAGCCGCTACGCTGAGGTGGTGGGGCTCTCCGATCTCAAGCTGGGCTGCGTCCTGCACCCAGACGCCTGCACCACTCAGCCCTGCCTCAACGGCGCCACCTGTGTCAGCCTGCCGTTAGGAGGTGCTTGCTGGGAGTGGGGAGGGCATGAATGTTTCTGTGTGTGTGTGTGTGTGTGTGTGTGTGTGTGTGTGTGTGTTAGAGTAGTACCAGGGCCTATAATCTGGGAGCTAGTCCCTAGCCTCCTTGCCCCTAATCTCCTGGCCTCTGGTTCATGTCTTTATAGTCCATAGGCCCCTGATCACTACCCTCCTGACCCTAGACCCCTAGCCTCCTGGTCCCTAGGCCCCTGTCCCCTGGCCTCCTGACCCTTGACCCCTAGCCTTCTGGTCCCTAGGCCCCCCTGTCCCCTTGCCTCCTGACCCTAGACCCCTAGCCTCCTGGTCCCTAGGCCCCTGACCCCTGACCTCCTGACCCTAGACCCCTAGCCTCCTGATCCCTAGGGCCCTTGGCATGGGAAGTTGTATTGGTCTAAAAACACTGATATATTATTATTCTGTTATATGGAAATGTGTGTGCGGCTCATGTTGCCATCACTACTCAGACAGTCCTGTGCAGCTCCAGAGCTCCTGCTGAACCACATGCTTTATCCTTCTCAGTAGATGTCTAGCTATCAGCACCAGTCCTACTGAATGTGGTATCATTCCTGCATATGCTTATCAGTGCATCCCTTACACAAGAGTGTGTGTGCGAGTATGCGTGAGTATGTGAAGGAGGCCGCATTATGAAGATTACTCTGTAATTATTGCATAATTACACCATTTAATGGATGTAATTAGTCTCCCATTCTACTCTAAGTGCTACAGAGCTAAGTTCCGTTTAACTGAAAATGAACACGCATCACTTCTTCCATCTTGAAAATTAGTGTGTGTGTGTGTGTGCCAGCATGTGTGTCAGAAAGACAGAAAGAGAGTGAGAGGGGGAAGAGAGAGAGAGAGAGAGAGAGAGAGAGAGTATGCAGTGAGTGATCTATTGATGTCTCATTTGTTGCTGGACCCCTCCTCTCCCCTTTCTCCCTCTGAGGGTCTGAGAGGAAGAAGGTGTTCATCTGTGTGTGTGTGTGTGTGTGTGTGTGTGTGTGTAGCAGTGATAAGAATAACACCACTGATCCATGACATTTTACACATGATTTCCCAAAGGTGGACATATATGCATTAGTTTGTGTGTGTGTTGTGTCTCAAATTGATTTTTTCTACTTCAAGTTCAAATAGCTTTATTGGCACTGATTATAATTAACAATTGTATCAAAAGCAATTATTATTAAAAAACTGTTGAAAAGGGGAAATCATTTTAATGAATGTTATGAAAGATTCATAGAAACACACATGTTGTAGACACATACATGCATACAGTCTCTCTCTCTCTCTCTCTCTCTCTCTCTCTCTCTCAAAAATTGCTTTATGGTTTTGGAGTAGTAATAGCCCTGTCACATTTATACAACTAAGAAGAATTAAATCTCTCTCTCTCTCTCTCTCTCTCTCTCTCTCTCTCTCTCTCTCTCTCTCTCTCTCTCTCTCCAGGTTTCTCCTGCACTTGCAGTGCTCTACACACCGGGGGGCGCTGTGAGACTGAGATCAGCATTTGTGTGCCAAACCCATGCCAGAATGGTGGAGTGTGTAAACCTATTGGGAATGCCTTCATATGCAGTTGCAAGAGAGGATACACCGGCATTACGTCAGTACACACACACACACACACACACACACATATATCTCCATTAGCCAACTAATGCCATGTTAAGTTGTCATTGCCATGGTGAAATAAGTTGTTAGTGCTGCAGTAATAGAGGTAACAGAGGTATTTGAATAACACCAGCTCTTGTAATAGAGGTATTTGAATAACACCAGCTCTTATAATAGAGGTATTTGAATAACACCAGCTCTTGTAATAGAGGTATTTGAATAACACCAGCTCTTGTAATAGAGGTATTTGAATAACACCAGCTCTTGTAATAGAGGTATTTGAATTACACTAATGCTTTTTAATATGCTCTGCACATTTCTAACACCTTTCATAACACTAGAGGGTGACATTTCTCCAGGCTTCTCTCTTCAGTGTCATTCTTCTCTTAATGCTCGTGTGTGTACATACATATATTTGCGTGTGTGTCTGTGTTTGTGTGTGCTTGCACATGTGTGTTGTGTGCGTGCGCGTGCATCTCCCCTCAGGTGTGAGGAGGATGTGAACGAGTGTGAGCGGGAGCAGTGTGAGAACGGCGGCGTGTGTGTGAACACCTTCGGCTCCTTCTACTGCAACTGCACGCTGGGCTTCGTGGGCGGAGCCTGCTCGGTCCGGCCCGTCCTGGTCCCCGACATGCAGGCTGGCCACGCCTACGTGGGCAAGGAGGAGCTCATCGGCATCACAGTTGTCCTCTTCCTCATCATCACCCTCATCCTCCTTTTCATTGCATTCCGGAAGAAGGTTTTCCAGAAAAGCTACTCGCGGAATAACCTCTCGATGATCCAGGATCCAGCCACAGCTGCACTGCTGCACAAGGCCAATGGTGGCCACTACCCGCCCCTGCCCTGTGGAGTGGGAGACCCCATCAACTTGTACACGGAGGCAGGGAGTCTCCCGGGACCGCCCCAGGTCCCTGTCCGACCAATGGCATACACGCCCTGTTTCCCAGGCGATGCCCGTGGGAGTTTGGATAAGAGGAGCGGGGACAGGAGAGGGGTGGAGCTGACGGAGATGAGCACCTTTCACCCGACGACCGAGTCCCCTCGGATACTGGGTGGAGCTACGCGGCGCGGGGTGGTGGTATGCAGCGTGGCACCGAACCTGCCGCCTGTGTCGCCATGCCGATCAGACTGTGACTCCCTCAGCAAGAGCCCTTGGGAGGATGACGGTGAGAGAGAGAGAGAGAGAGAGATAGAGAGGGAGAACTGTGTGTGTGTGTGCATGTGTGTGTGTGTTTGTGTGTGTGTGTAAACATGGCAATACAGATTAAACCATTTCCACCGATTTTGACAAGAAGAAAACAAAACATTGTCTAAACGATTCAGTGAGAAAAACCTCTTAATTATCTCCATCTTCTAGAGTACATGTCTTTTATTTTTAATATGTTTTTTTTAACTGATACCAAAGTTATGGTTTTTGGTCATTATCGGTGATCGCCACTCCCAGCACATCACCAGCAATACTGTCTCCTACCCCAGTCAGGGTTAAACTTTATATGTCTTTGCCTTTGGGCATGATAGGGAGGGCTGTCCCCCTCTGCTCCCCCAGGGACAGGCAGTGCTGTCCTCCAAATACAGAGGAGGACGGTGGGACATGAGCCATCAGCAGGTGTTTGGGTGAAACCTGCCCAGATGCACTTGGCTATGAATTTTGATCCAATGACATCTCACGATTAACCCACACATTCAAAGAATTGATCAGCGGAGTCTGGAAAGGGAAGACATGATTACCTTTTACAATAGGAGGAACTGGTTGCCAAATCTTCTCCCTTTTGTTGATATTCCTCTGCCTGTATATCTCATGTATTTGACTGATATTTCTTATTAATCTTACATACAACCAGCTTGAAGAAGTCATAAACTGACATAAAAATTTGACAGAAAAAAATTCAGCAACCGGATATAACAGCTAAAGAATGACGTTATGTTGGTTTATACATGCAATAACAACTCTCTGTCTAGATAAAAGAAAAGAAATTGTTTTTTTCTCGTTTCTCATGAGTTTTCTCAGCATTCCAGTGAGAGAGACAACGCCAGATAGATGGATAGATAGAGAGAAAGAGAGAAAAATGTGAAGGAGAAGTATTAAAAGGGAAAAAGTTCTGAAGATTGAATTTCATCAATATGTCAGGTTCATTTGTTCCTCTCTGTCTGACTGCTGTGCTTCACAGGTTTGAGTTTCTGTGTGTATGTGTGAGCATGTGTGTGTGTGTGTGTGTGTGTGTGTCTGTACTGTTTGACTTTTACAAAATGTTAGATAAAAACTATGGGCTATGTCTGTCTGACCTTTCACCTTTGACCTCGGCATGTAGGGAAAGTGGACATGTTGGAAGAGGTCACATGTTTCTCGGGCAGCAACAAAGGAAGCAACTCTGAAGTCCAATCACTGAGCTCCTTCCAGTCGGACTCGTGCGACGATAATGGTAAGCCCCGCCTACCTGTTTTTGGGTGTGTGTCAGAAAATCTTCATAATTTTTTGCACAGCACATGGAATGATGACATGCCTGCCCTCCCATCTGTCACAGAATAGATCATCATCAGCCAATCAGGTCACAGAAGCTTTGGCAGTGGACCAATGGGAGCTCGAATTAATGTGTTTCAAGATGTTTGATTTTACCCTGTGATTGATTTTTGCCTCGGGTGTGTGGTGTAGGCCTGCGGCATTGTCAGGTCTTCACGTTCGGGTGTGTGTGCAGGTGTGTACGTGGCCTTCATGCGTGCGAGTGTGTGTGTGTAGGTGTGTACGAGGCCTTCATGCGTGCGTGTGTGTGTGTGTAGGTGTGTACGAGGCCTTCATGCATGCGAGTGTGTGTGTGTAGGTGTGTATGCTTCTGACCGATCTCCGTTGCTCTCTCCCTCCCCAAGCTTCCATAGTGACGGTAATTCGACTGGTCAATGACGCAGTTGAAACTATCGAAAATGAAGGTACTCACCAGCACCTCTGTACTGTCGACCCATATCTCTGCATAATATTACCCCACCCACTCTACACACACACACACACACACACTCAACAAACAGAATGGAGTTTTCATATTGAACTTCATCAGTGTATAGGAGACACAAAGAGGCAGTGTGTGTGTGTGTTTGCATGCGTGGGTACGTGTGTGTATGTGCGCGAGCGTTAATCTGGATAATGTCTAATTTGGAGCATCTTCCTAGCCCACATTCACATTATACCAGTCTCTCTCTCTCTCTCTCTCTCTCCCTCTCTCTCTCTCTCTCTGCTTTTTCTTACACACATTCTGTCCCAATCACTCTTACTCTCACACACACCTCCACTGCGTTCAACATGCCCTGGCATCCACCACGGCAAAGGACTGTTCCCTGATTTCTCCATCAGGGCCTGATGTGGTCTGAGATTACTGGGCTTGATTCGGTGCTTGTGATTGGACCACGGCAAGGCTTTTACAGCAGGCACACAGGAGTCGGCAACAGTTAACACGTTCATTCGCCCATCGATTCAGGGACGGTGTCTGACTGGACTCACCTCGCCAACCCAGGCAGCAGGAACGTCTGTGACAGGTTCGGTGGGGCCGCCGTAACCTGCTGGTAGCTCGTGTAGCGTGTGTAGCCTCTCAGCCAATCACTGTCCCATTTGTAAGTGGTCGTTAGCTGAAACGTCATTGGCTGAAACTTCTGTGCTCGGTAGCAAAATATTCTCAGCGCGGCGAGTCTGCGTCAGGCGCCTCCGTGTTTTGGGAGTGTTCACACTGAGTGGTCAGCAGGGATCCTTCGTCAAAAACCCCCAGCAGTGAAGGATTAAAGGGGGGCCAACGCAGAATACGCATGTAGCCGAGAGGCGTTTCAGAAGCGGCTGGTGAGAGTTTTTCGCTCGTGTCAATTTATATGTAGACCGCAAGTGTCTGCTTGGAATCGACGGATTCAAGGAGTAATGAGATCAAATGAATCCCATCAAAATCCAATGCTCAGGGCAGCGGCGTGTCGCGGCTTTGCTGAGGTTTCGATCCCGCAGGGATAAATGCCATCTTTTTCATTTTTAACTGCAATCAATTTCTACATCCACACAGAGAAATCCCAAAATCTCATCACGCACTCTGTTGGGCTTTCGATCCGCATTACTCACATTGCTCACATTGCTCACATTACTCACATTGCTCACATTACTCACATTGCTCACATTGCTCACATTGCTCACATTGCTCACATTACTCACATTGCTCACATTACTCACATTACTCACATTGCTCACATTACTCACATTGCTCACATTACTCACATTACTCACATTGCTCACATTACTCACATTACTCACATTGCTCACATTACTCACATTGCTCACATTGCTCACATTACTCACATTACTCGCAGTGGCACGTAGTTCTTACCCTTCCTGGTCTTGCTGCAGGCCCATGCTGGGGTTCCTGTGGCCTTCACATCAGCCTCTGTGGGCTCCGCGCTACATTGCACATGTATCACAGGCATTTCTGATGTGTTTCTGACATCTGGTACACAAGTTCAAAGGAGCTCGGCTGCAGAGGGTGTGAGGAAGCCAGTGCTCATGGAGTGTGCTGTGTGCAGTGCGGTCCACTCAGTGCGGTCCCTGACACCATATCACCTGGTGTTTGGGGAATGGGGGGGGGGAATGTAGACAGTGCCGTGTGTGTGTGTGTGTGTGTGTGTGAGAGGAGAGAGTGGATACCTTAGTTCAGAGGGCAGGGACTTGTGAGGTGTTTGTGCAGTAACTAGCTGTAAAGGTCATTCTGCCCTGTCACTCCTGTCACTCTGAGTCAAAGAAATCGAAGGGAAAGGCCCTTGCTGGCATCCGCCCCCCACACATACACACACACACACCTGAACATGAACACATTCACACTGTGGCACAAATTTAAACAAGTTCTTGCACACACACACACTCCCATACACACACACACACAGTGCTGAGTGGTGCAGTATTGCGCTGACACAGAGCTCTGTTTGTCTCCTCTGCCTGCCAGTTTCAGTTATGGACCAAGGTCAAACCTATAACCGAGGTGAATACACCCTCCCTCCCTCCCTCCCATCCCTCCTGCTGCATTACTGACACTGTGTGCTGTTGCATTTTGGGAAAATGTCACATCATCCAAAAAACAGATGATTATTCAAATTTTTCCCTCACCACATCTTTCTCTACATGTCTCTCACCCCCCCCTCCTGCCCCCTCTCTGCTCACTTTGTTGCTGACTCTTTTAACTGATTGTTTGATTTGGATGTTTTGTGATGGTCAGGTTTAGGTTCTTTACAGTGTGTGTGTGTGTGTGTGTGTGTGTGTGTCACTGCGCTTCTGTGTTCCATGCATTTCTGCATGTGCTGTATTTCCTTTTGTTGATTTGTTTGTACTTATATTTTTACTTTTGTTTTGTGTGTGTGTGTGTTATGACCTTTTTGCTGTTATGACCTTTTTGACCTTTAACCTTTTGACCTGGCTGCTCCGCAGGCATGCTCCTCAGCTGCTGCACGTTGCAGAATGTTGCATGCCATGTCTGAATTGTTCCCTACAGCATGCAGAGCAGACATGCACCCTGAGGACCCCATGCACCCATGACCCCATCTTAGGTGTCCTCATATGTGCCTGAAGTCCTCGCATGATGTTTAAGAAACTATTTTTGTGTTTTCACAGCATATCACTGGGACACTTCTGATTGGCTGCCGAGCACACGTCTCCCTGACATCGAAGAAGTGCCCACTTATGAGGCGGGAGAGGTGGGTGTGGCCTTGGAGTCGGATTACTATCTGGGAGGCTTTGACATCGACAGTGACTACCCACCACCTCAGGAGGAGGTGTTTATGTCACATGACCAGCTGCCCCCGCCCCTTCCTGCTGAAGAGTATGACAGCATACCTGCCAACCAACCGGTTTCCACAGAGAGCACCCTCAGTGGTGGCCGCAGGTCCCGCCCTAACTTCCACCCTAGCCAATACCTGCCTCCGCATCAGCTGCCACTTGGCTCTGGGGGGGAGGAGTTTAGCACTTTTGTGGGCGGTGAAGAGCGCCTGTCCGTCAACGCGTCTTCTGCCTCAGACGTCTCCGCCCCCTGTGGGTTTGAGGATTCGGAAACGGGAGGTAGCTTGGACAGTTTAGAGGAAGCACAGATGTTGCCTCAAACACAACAGACCGAGGTCTGAGCCACACACACACACACACACACCCAAACGCGCCACACACAAGGCACACACAGAACTAGACACACACACCCAGTTACTGACCATTACAGACTCTGAAACGGTCCCAAAAGCCCTCGGACGGTCGTGGGACCGTCGGCTTGTAAGGACGAAGCCACAGACCCTTGTGGAGACTATCTGAGTTACAGACTGAGAGTCAGAACCCCCAGCAGGAAGTGGAATCGCCCACATGTACAAGCACAGGAAGTGATAAGCAGGGTGTGGGACTCTTGTGACTGGAATGACAGAAAGTATTGTGAAGACAAAATGATGACGTGTGAAAAAAATCCCCAGGTCGTTGGAATGACTGTGGCATTTTGGAACAGTTTTATACAGGCAAACAGCACAACGTTTCTCTCGTCTTTGTCCCCTCGCTCAGAACTTTGCTGACTTGCTACTGTTTTTGTTGTTGTCATTGCTGTTTTAAGACGGATGTTTTGCGTGCAGATGCTTCATAGATTTGTGAGTGTTTTCTTTTGTTTTTTGCACTAAGATGTATGGCATCATATACAGATTTGTCCCTGCCAAAATAATAGTTATAGACAGCAAGCCTCTCTCTCTCTCTCTCTCTCTCTCTCACACACACACACACACACAATCCCTATTTTTAAGCTGTCCAAAACCACGTGGGTCCTCTCTGTGAAGCGAGTCTTTTTGTGCTTCTGATTCTTGTTCTTTGTCTTGTTTTTTCCTTAGTTAATGATTTTTAAACCATAGGCATATATCAGAAAGCCATATCACTGGCACGTGTGCGTACGTGTGTGTGAGAGCAAAGCATTTGTGTGAAAATGTGTGTCACACAAACACACCCAGCGACTGCATGTACTTCTCCTTCTGCTGACTCTCCTGTAGCTGTTTAAATGAACAGATTTTGATTTCCTACAACCCAGAGAGAGAGAGAGAGAGAGAGAGAGACAGAGGAGAACAAAGGCAAGTCTACGAGAGTGAAACGTCACGTCATGCGAGATGAATGGACATGAGGTTTCTGCAGTGAGGGAGTGATAAGGAACACTAATCACAGTGAAGCACTACAACTATTCGCTGCCATCCGGTCCGTGCGGACTGAGCCAGGCCGTGTTTTGCCCGGCCCAGGTAAGGCAGGTGCTAAAGAGCTGTGGTATGGCCACGACCCCGAGGGGAGCCGGAACGGAGGAACTGCTGACGGACTGGACACCGTGGGTCTGCTGTAGGGGACCACGGTGAGTGCGGGAGGGAGGGAGGGACCAAACGCAGTGAGCGGCACAACTACACAACTTGTGTGAGAGATGTAAGTTTGATTCACGTTTGTTTGAATTTGTACAGTGTATATAGCTAGAGGTTGTCCGAATGCAGATTTCTGTAGATACTGAACTGGGATTCTGGCAGGGGTTCTGGATACTGTAAGAATTGTACATGGACATAATCATCAGACACATGCATTCACACACACACATACACGTGTGCAAACGTGCTTTGCAGAAGCACACACACACACACAAACAAACAAACAGACAAAGACTGCAACACAAACCACGACATCTGTGCTCGCCAGTTTATTACGTTTTTTTTCTCTCTAGAATAGTTCAGGTGGTTCTTTACATATTTCCTTTGGTCCTCATCTTCTTTGTCTATAGAAGGAAGGAACTCAGTCTGGACACGCCCACTCTCTGCAGACATTTAACTCCGCCCCCCACACCCCCCTCCCTCATTCGTTCTGTTCTGTACATTTTGTCAGTATTAAAACAACTCTAATCTAAATGAAGTGGATAAAATGCATTTTTAACTGCTGGTTTTGTTGTTTTTTTTTAATCAATGCAAAAAATTAAAAATAATCTTGATCAAACCGAATGTATCTATTGAACAGAGGTGTGTGTGTGTGTGTGTGTGTGTGCGTGTGTGTGTGTGTGCACATTTGTGTGTTTGTGGGTGTGTGCATTGAAATGACCATATGCACTGCATTGCCTGTGACTAATGTTTAGAGTCTCTGCCAGTTTCCTAGTGACCTTCACTAACTGTGACAGTTAGTCTGTGAGAGTTAGACCCCTCCGGCCCTCACACACACACACACACACCCTCTCACCATCACACGCCCACACTCTCCCACAACCACAGGCTCACAACCTCCCACCATAATTTACCCAAATCGTCCCAGAAACAATCACAATGCCGTTACTGAAAGAGAAGGCAGACATTACAGCTCAGCTGGACAGCACAAGAACTCTTTACTGACCTTTTAACAACTCCACAGCTTATTCTCTGGATTTCTGTTTTAATGGTTTGGACAAACTTTCAGGGCTTGAATTATATCGCAGTCCTGAAACGTTTTCAATACGCACGTATGTCAGTGAATAATGGCATAGTTTGTGGGGGGACTTTTATGTTGTAAAGAGCATCACCTAAACTACATCTGAAGCTGTGTGTACTCAGGCCTCTGGGTCACCCAGAGGAGGCAAAAGTCAGAAATGGTCGGTCAGGTCTGGAAAAAACGGCGGTGCCAAGTTTGCTCTTTCAGTTCTCGTACGAAAATAAGTCCTGTGATCTCCCGTACACTCGATTAGTAGGCGTGTTAGGAGCTGCTGATTGGTAGATGCTTAAATGTTGATCCAAGATTGGTGGCTTCCCTGAAGAAATCTTGACATCTTTAGTTATCTTAAATCTTTTTGTACAATGCCTAAATCCTCCCATTGAACAACCTTTCAAAATGCCAGGGGTGGGTGGGAGTCCTTTACCCTTTTTTGTTTGATATGAATGTTGGAAGCAGCTGTTGGCCTGGAGGATCAGATGAGGTCAAATGGACATGTGCTCTTGGTTTTGATTGCTTCATACTAGAATGATTACCCACACCGGGCCCCAATTCCCCAAATCATTGTCATCTTAAGAGAAACAAACAGAGAGCGAGAGTGTTCAGTGTAATATTTGCTCTACCATTTAAAGATTATCTTAACATTTCAGGCTGTTTCTGGGAATCCATCCGTCTTTTATTGTGAAAAAAAAAATATTTTCTGCTAGAAAAATAGTGTCCAACTAGAAATGAAAGTTTATATTTTATAAAGTTTAAATTATATTCTATTGGGGCCATTAACAGCCCAGTGACCGTCTGCCTCGCGAGTTCTGAATGCACCGCAGGACAGGGGGGAGTCACGCAGCGTCACACGGTGTCACTTTCGTTGGTAGAAGATGAAATGTAGGTCAAGCTGAAAAGAGCAAATAATTCATGGCAACAATAGCAGATTTCACAACTCGGACGCAGAGAGCGTGATTTTCTATTTATAATGTAAGTAAGGCTGCTTTGCCGTTTTTATACTACTGTCAAGATACGGGGGGCCCCCTGCTGGCCGCCTCCGTCCACAGCGGCAGTTGTCCTGTTGCGTTGTGTTTGTCCCTCAGGTGGGCGGGGCCTGTGATCCCCACACCTGAGGGTGGTTTGTCTGTCTATGTGTCTTGTCTTTGTGCCAGTGGCCCGCTGGTTATTGTATCCTTAATTTGGATCTTGTCACGGGTTTTCAGTTGGTGCACGTTATCATTAAATCCTCCTTTTTCCCTGAGTTAAGTTTACTTAAACAGAAGTGTAGTCTACTGTACTGACTAAACAGAGTGGAGACAGAAGCTAGCAAGTATATGCATATTCCTTTGTTGAGAATATCTTATGGATTGCCTGTTTGAGAGCTTTTGAAATATTCAAGGCAGTCATTACCTAAGCAGTATTACTTGTCACAAGACCTGATCCTTGACAAATGATTCTAAAAGAATGAGTTTTCATTTATGCAAAACAAATGTGTGAGGTAGAATTCAGAAATGTAAGGTGTAATCTCATCTGTGTGGACTGACATGAAATGCTTGGGCAATCCATTTCTGGCCCAGAATTCCATTGGTGCATAAGATCGTTGATGAGGTTACTCACAGAAGACTTGTTAAAACAGATTTTACGCACATACACACAGTGATATTATGAAGCTTCGTTGGGGCCACAGATGTATTACGTGTGTGTGTGTGTGTGTGTGTGTGTGTGTGTGTGTTTCTACATGACTATACTTATTTTGTCTGTCAGGTTCTCACTCTCACTCTTTCTCAGATTTCTCAGGTTTTGTAGGTGTCGGAGGAGAGATGAAATGAGAAGTGAATAAAACACTGTTAAGGCTTCAACAAGAAGATAAATAAGACTACACCCAATATGTGTGAGCTGACAGTAGTTATGTTAATGCCACACCACCAGTCATATGCATGAATTATATATACAGATTGAGATGTATTGAGGGTATTATTGTTTATTGTTACTAAATAGGTTCTTGTACAGGTTTAAAGCAAAACCTCTGTAGCTACTTCCATAACTATCTCACTGATGACATTCAGTTTACAGCTGCATATGTTGCACGGAAACAATTCTTGGATGTTAAGGGAGTTCCTCAGGGCTTTACATCAGCTCCTTTCATGTTTTACTTATTTAATTAATATTAATAATATTAATTAATTATTCAGTAATTATTAATAGCGGTGGTACTAACCAGGTTGCAGACTACACTGCATAATTTGCTGCAGACTAGGGGTGGTAACAGTGCAAAATCTGTTTTTTCAGCTGTGTTGTAATTCAGTCTTTAACAATGCAAATATACAAAATATGAAATGCCACATATATGTGTAAGATATCTGTAAGATTGTACAATACTGACTGGCTCATATATCAGTACAGCAAAGCAACACATCTGTGGATGTGATATTATCATGATATTAACAGATGTTCAAAACTGCTATTTGCTGACAGGTCTACCTTGGAAATGTGGTGAATCCTCAATGAGATCACTGTTACAGTTACCTCAGTGAGATAACCTGTTCAAGCAAAGCCTTGTTTTAATTTGAGATTTGATTTGCACGGATAAAAAAGAAAAGAAATCCCCAAACCATTCAAACTTATGAAGTGTGTACAAATAAAGAAATACCCATGTTCACTGGTCATCCTTGTGTTGGGGTCAGCATACGGTGAAGCAGAATTAACTAACCCTAATCCTGACCCTAACCCTAATCCTGATCCTGACCCTGACCCTGACCCTGACCCTAACCCTAACCCTGACCCTAATCCTGACCCTAACCCTAACCCTAACCCTAATCCTGACCCTAACCCTAATCCTGACCCTAACCCTAATCCTGACCCTAATTCTAACCCTGACCCTAACCCTAACCCTAATCCTGACCCTAACCCTGACCCTAACCCTAATCCTGACCCTTAACCCTAATCCTGACCCTAACCCTAACCCTAATCCTGACCTTAACCCTAACACAGCCCAGTGAAGGCTTCCAAATGGAGCCAGTAGCCACAACAAAGCCATCCAAATCCTTAAAGCAGAAAGACATGAGAAAAATGACTGCTGTCAAAAATACATATACATAGTGTTCCCATATAAAGAACAAGCGGTTTGTCAATTTTAATCCAAAATGGTCATTAAAATAAGTCCTGTTTAGTGTACCTTAAGATCATATGTAAGTATGTGGTACATATATAAACCCTTCTGCAGGGTTTGCAGTGTGGACCATGTCTATGGTGTGGTTCATATCCTCACTGTGATAAAACAAGGATAGAAGATGTTGATATACACGAGAGAGAGAGAGAGAGAGAGAGAGAGAGAGAGAGAGAGAGAGAGAGGTGGCAGCGTTGCAGGTGTTGTAAATACTGGCAGGTTCTTTTAAGTATGCTGTCTGATCCTGCATTGCACCTTGTGCTGAGGTTACCCAAGACATCTTTGCTTTAAAGCTCTCAGCATTGCTGTGTGAGCAGTCCCTCAATCACAGTAAGATACTGCTGCACCCACAGTGTGTTCATTTGTACCCAGCTGGATGTATAGTTATCCTGTAGGCACTCCTGCACATTTTGCTGTGTTATACCATTTGACAATATGGTAAAGCACATATTGCGCGACAAGGCTTTGGAGAAAGAAGGACCAATATGACGAACCTCAAGCCAGCGTGGCAGCGTGTGGGTAGAACTCACACTGACATGTTCACTTCCCTTATGAAATTTCCTGGCTTGGACAGTGGGAGACGAAGCATTCAGCATTTCACACTGCTGTTGCAGCCATGATACGGAAAGCCCAATCTCTCTCTCTCTCTCTCTCTCTCTCTCTCTCTCTCTCTCTCTCTCACTCTTTCTTTCTTATGTACATTCAGGTCCCGGGAGGTTTTTGACACACAGACATCAAAGCACTCACGCTCAGAATCCAGACGCATACTTATATAATCCGACCGTCTAATGAGCCGCACGCTGTAACGATCCAACGGGAACTCAACTGCATGATCACAGCACACGTTATTGACAGTCACCCAATGCGCACTCACACACACACACACACACACACACTCACACACACACACACACCCTTGAAAGACACGGATGGCCTTTCTGGCATGGCCTGACTGTCCCAAGTCGGCCATGACTCCATTGACTTTGACAAAGACAGATGGGCAGAGGCAGATTTAGTGATTTGGGGGCCTTGCTCCAAATACAGAAATGCCCCCTGTTTTTATTCCTCTTCCATGTTCCCTTCCCTGTTGCTGCTGTTGGACAGTATGGTGTGTATCTCCATCTCCAATGATGTAGTAACTTTACTAATCATAATTGCTACAGTAGCAGATACACTTATATATATATATATATTCATATAAGTGATGTAATATCAAGATGCTTCATTTGTTTTGTCCATTTGTCAGTTGAGTCAATCATGTAAATGAGGTATACATTTTAATATCTGTCACGCCTGGCCCCGCCCCCTTATGTCAGTCTTTGTTTTCGTGTTCCATGTGCTTGTGTTGTCATGCCTTTTGTCATTTGCATCCCTGCCCTTCATCATTGGTCTCATGTGTCCCTAGAGTAGTGTTCATATACCTTGTGTGTTCAGTCTTCGATGTTCTTTGTTTTCAGTACAGCCCTATTGTAGGTGTCTGTGTTCGTCTTAGTATTGGGTATATTCTGTGTGTTCATTGTTATCATGTCTTAATTCTCTGCGTGTTGGTTTTGTTTCCGTGTCCGACTATGATGACATGACCCTATTAAATCTAAGTTCTAGTCGGCGTATGCGTCCGCCTAGTTATGGCTCCACGCCCCCTTGTCGTTACAATATCTATTCACATCTTCTTTAATTCGTTCACAGTATCTCAGGTGTCATAGCCACTACAGCATGAGGATTGTTACTGTTGTTTTATTCCTTGGCTTTAGCAGCAGGCTAATCGCTAACCTTGCTGGGTGATACTTACTAGGTGCCGTGGCAACATTGTGCTGGGATGTCAGACTGTAATCTCGTGAACTTTGTCCCAAATCAACCGCATCAGTCAGAGATCACGTCTGGTGCCCAAAGCCTTCAGGCAAAGAATAAGGGAGCATGTCTCCACTGTGCACAGAAGCATCAAATCGGGACTCTTGAGGCTATACATACAAACAGGCTGCCTGTTTGGGTGAATTCAGATTCCTCCTTCATCGTGCTAATGAAGGGCTTCAGAATTTGATACGAGCAACATGGATCCATGGAGCCATGTTTTGTGGTGTTAACAGTACAGGTCAGTGGTGGAATGCCTCCCCCTGATACCCACTGAACACTATGGTGTATCTGAACATCATTGCTAACTAAATTCGAATCGCTGTGGATGGGTGCATGAAGTCACCAGGCATGTTTTGTTACTGAATGATCCAGGAACACAGTGAGTTTGTATCTCGTCAGGAGCCCAAGAATCCATCAGATTACAACCTTCTGTGGCATCTTTGGCATTATGTGGAAACAGCTGTTTGCAGCAAGACTGTGTAGCCATGTAATTTCTATCAAGTCTACAATGCAATTATATCCACTTCATACAAAATTCCCACACAAACTACAGAAACACTTGTAGAAGCCCATAAATTCATGCTGTTCTAAAAGGCAGCCAAATCCTAACACTACTAGACAGTTGTGCACAGCAAACTCAGTGTATGGGTCAACTTTCATGTTTTACTTGTATTTTTCCTGTACAACTATTCCAAAGGACTCCCTACCAGATGTGACACAGTATTTTGGCTATTCTAGGACTGTATTATTCTTCTAAGTTATGTTGCAACTTTCTCAGAACCCGAGGACACCTTACAATCAACCCACAGCTTTTACTTCTAGATACCACACCAGTTAGAAGCTGCAGCCAATGACGCACAGTGTGAGTCTCTGAGGGACTACATCAGGTGCGGAAAGGGAATACAGGATAACACGTTGGGGATGCCGCCTTACGGTCATTCACACACATTCACCAGGCCAATATTTGGACGGAGGGAAGGAAAGCAGAGGAACTTTAGGACCTTAGGAGTCACAGTACCAATGCCCCATCTCCACTGGTATGTCTTTGTAGCAGTATGGTGGGTGCAAAAAAAAAATCACACGTATGCAGAGGAGAGGAGTCTCTAGAATTCTGGAGATTGTGACCTCTGGTGGCGAGATGGGGGAATGGCCTCAGACCTGACATTGAGTGGATTTACGTGGGCCTGGTCAATGATCTCCATGATTTGAGTAAGCCTGGTCCGTGATCTGCAGTTTTCCTCTTTGAAACGCTATAATCTGACTTCACAGTCTTATTTGTTGAGGGTTGTTTGCAGTTTGTTTGAGGATTGTTTGCAGGATGTCCTGAAGGGCTGAGAGAAAAAGAAAACAACGTGTGCAAACATTTGCTTGCTATATCTGTTTCTTAACAAGACCCACACCCTCCCTCTCTCTCTCTTTCTCTCTCTCTCTCAAACACACCCTGTGCTTTACGTGTCTTTTTTTTTATTGCATTACTCTGCGAACTCCAGAAAATACATCTGCACAACACCACCGCGCCTACGCACAGATCCACACAGCACAACGTTCCATAAAGGCTTGTCCGGTTTCCGTGGTTTCAGTGTTATTGCACTCTCAGGTCAAGTGCCAGTCCGGTTTTCATGAGGGTTCATGTGTTTCGCAACAAGAAGAAGAACAATAAGACTCTTTTCAAGCTGTATTTATTATTGGGGTTTTGAAAAAAAACTTTGATTAGTTTTTTCGCCTTTGTATAGTGCTTTTGAATTACTAGGAGTGTACGATTTAAGATTTAAGATATTAGATTTGAATTGTTTAGAATAAATTGTATTCATTTTGTTAATTCATTCCAGTATGGTCATTTGTTAATATGAAAAGCTGTATATTCATAGAGAATCGTTAGACAATTCCCAATTACTGACATTTTAAAACCTATACACTGATTTTCCACCGTGGAAACCTCTCTAGAGAACGTTCGAGAGGGTAGGGGAAAACAAGAAGAAACGCACTAATGGTAGGCTACTGTTTGTCATGACTAGCCTCGTTCCTGTACGCCCATCCTCTGTATATCTGGTAGTGTCTTCGTTTTGATTTCTGACCGTTCTCTGTAGCCACGCCCCTTTGTTACAGCTGTTCCGTGTTAGTTCGTATTAGTTGTATGTGTATATATAGCAGGTGTCTGGCCTCTGTCCTCGGGGTTTATTGTTCTTTCTTATATCGATGAACGCTGGTGTCCACGCCATTTCTAGAGTTCCTGTTGTGTTAGGCTTCGTAGTTTGTGTTTGGATAAAGTCTCTGCGTTTCATTTCAACTTACTTGCAGTTCATTCGGTTTCAAGTTTTATGTTGTCTATTCTAGAAAGTGGTTTAAGTTTATATCGCGTGGTAGTTTGAGTGCGTGTTTCATGCCTCTGTACGGTTTCTTGTTCAACGTAGAGTTCTGATAGTTCTTGTTTGTATTTCGTCTTAGTCTTTGTCTAGATACCTGGTTGAGTTTTATTGTCGTGATATTGTTTCGTCCATGTCCTGACTAGTCTGTCTGTGACCCGTGTATGATCCCTGATCTTGTCTGAGTATGCTTGGTCGTTTGTTCATGGTGCCAACATGCCTGTTTGTGTATTATGCTTGAGAGTCTGTATATGCTAGGTTTGTTAACGTGTTGAGCATTATCTTGTAGTGTTACCCATGTGGGTTTGTTTAGGTCTTGGTATATCTTATCGTAATCTTGTTTGGTTTAGTTTTGTCATCGTCTTTTCCTTTGTCTTGGTGTTTCACAGTTTGCGTTAAGTGTTCATAGTCCATTATGCCTCGTCGTCCGCGTTCAGTTGTGCCGAATTCCGACTCTCCTCGTTTGCACACACAGACGCTACAGATGATATTCGGGAGTATACTTTCGTCAGGCATTGTGTTGGCCTCGCCAAAATTATACTCTCCTTATTAAATAATCTTTGTTGAATGTAGACATGTGCTTCATATGGAATAGCCTACACATCCAGATAAGTCACAAAAATGAGAGAATTAACCAGATACCTCAATCCTGTGAGTTAGTGATACCTTAGTTCATTGAGCACTCTAGTTTTGTCCTAACTAGATATTTGGACATTACTGCCGTAATACTGCGGAGTCATGTGGTCAGAGGTGAAGTATAGCCGGGTTTATTTTTATTTTATATTTTTTTTAATATTTAACACCCTTGAGTCAGCGTGTCTTTGGACATAGGCTAGATAATGTGCCTTTTGCTGTGATGGATAAAGTCTAACTCTTTTATGCATAGAAACGTAAATCGCGAATATAATCTGTTGCGTCTTTATGCGTGGGTAAACGAGGGGAGTCTGAATTCGGCACAACACCGTTCGTGTGTCGTCCATCAACATGAATTAAAACCTACTGAGACTATACGCTGTTCTCCTCATGTGTCCGCCCCTTGATCACACCACACCCGAAACGTTACACTGTTAAGTTCAGCCTCACTCCCGTAACCCGACAACTTTCCCCTCCAAAGAACCGAGTGGAGATTCCTGCAGGGTTACATTACCCTCTGTCTCTGCGCGCGTGCGTGGATGTACCTTGTAAACCGCAGGCTGTTCTTCCCAGTCTTTGCCGATGTTAAAAATCAGCTCCCGGTCACACGCCGAGGGAAAAGAAGTGGTGCAAAATAATTGTAGACGTTGAGTAGTGCACCTGTATAACCTTGTTCCCACATATCATTCGGTCCCACCGCGTGAATATGAGGAGCGCACACACACACCAGCTGTGGTTATACTGTGCAGTTATTACCGAGTTATCACCTGAGCATGTGATGGGTGTAAAAGGCGCGGTCACCCGGGCTGCTGTTTTTACTGGGGTTCTGCCAAAACTGCCCGTCTGCACAAAACGGAAGGCTTCTTCAGGAAAGACTCGCTGGAAGGCTCGCGATGCCCTGAGAGCGAGCCAGAGCTGCAGATCGGATTTACTTGTTTGGAGTTCGACTCTAATTTAACGGCAAAAGAAAGTTTCCATGTGGAGACTCGGAGGTTACTTGTAAACCGAGACACTGATCTATACGCCCAATTTCTTTAAGTTTTTAAGGGTAGAATCTCCATGAGAACGGAACCCGTCTGATTGTATGCGTCATATTCCGCTGTGTGAAACCTGTCACCGCTGTCTGAAACCACTGCTGAATTAATAAAACCCAAACGACTGGACACAGCGTAGCGCGACAGATGAGAGCCCCCTTTGAGAGCGTTGAGGTAGCTCACACTCAACTTCCCGGTATCGGCAGCAGTCTATCCAAATGACTTGATCGAGAGAAGACGGACTAAGGTACTCACACGCGTTCCTGTGGATACCGATGGAAAATGCTGGAAGGGTAGCTGGCACGAGACACACAGAGAGCCAGGAGCAACTAGAGCGCTTCACTGGCTCGCACGAGAGCCACTTTTGAGAGACAACAAGTAACTGCGCACTTCAAAGTTGATCATATTTATCAATCAAACTGAACCACTTGCAGCGGCCATGCGCAGCTCTCGTGTAAGGGGGGAAAAATCGAAGGAGGGCACAGGAGCGTGGCTACATGATACCGGGTCCTACGAATTATCCTAGTCGAAAACTGAAGGTTTTCCATTCAGACGGGATGAGTAGACAGTTTGAATGATCCGAGCGCTAGGGGCGAAGTTATTCGACATGCCCGAGAATGTTTCGCTCATTAGAAACCGGACAGAAGTGGGGCAGGGACGCGCGTGGGGTACTGGAGCGGGTGCGCAACCAGCATGGGTCGTCACGGTACTGGCAAGCGTTCTGATCTTCACGAGCGTAGTGGATGTGCTCGGTAATATGCTAGTCATCATATCGGTACTCAGAAACCGAAAACTGAGAAACGCAGGTGAGTGTGTGTGTGTGAGTGTGTGAAAGACACTACATTACATTCACTACATGCAACTTTTAGCTTTTTCATAAATGTTTGTTCTTGTGTATCTGCACATTTTCCAGTAGCTCGTGATGGTAATTAGTTGAAGAAAAAATGAAGTCAATTAAAAATGAATTTAATGAATTATCAACGGGACGTTGTGAACTGTAATCGGTACAAATAAAATGAATGACGCGTACGCAAAATGCGCTTTCAAAAAGCGCGCTTATACCATCTGACGTGAGGTAAAATGAAACAAATATAACATCGACAGAAATTAACTATTCCCTAACACGTGTTGGCACGTGTCACAGGAAATCGGTCTGTGAACCAGTGCGTGTTTCCACTAGGACGGATTTTCGAAGCTAGACAAAAGCGCGATTGGAAGAGGTGATCTCCGTTAATTTATACAATGTAGGCAGATACTACTGTGCGTAGACTCGTGTTAATATGGTAGGGAAAGTTAGGATGACTCAAAGGGCCTGAAACAGGGGCCCTAAAGATTAAAAGAACCTGATGGAATTTAGTTCATGGGGCCCAAAATCCCTGGAGGTGTCCCAGCCTAATGTTTATTACTGTAAGACAGTGTGAACTTACAATCCATCAGTGCTTTATTTACGTGAACAAATCATGAGTCACATCTTGTGTGCATGTCGAACTTGAAGATTTTAACCTGAAACTTTTGGCGTTTACCCCGAAATGTTTAGAAGTTACATGACCCCAACATACAGCAAAACTAGTGGAGCAAATATAAAATAGCAATGTCGTAATGTCTGTGTGTGGCATGAGGACTAACTGGAGTGATAACCCTGTGTGTTGGCCCAGACCTCGAGCCATTACCTGCGCGTTTAAAACAGTTTATTGCACGAGCCTTTCTGGCTTGTCATTGAAAGGAGTGACACAAACTAAGATAGCTCTGTGTGAGCCAGTGTCTGCAATCTAATATCCTCATATCCAAGGCTATAACCTATATAACATGATAATATCTTTGTTATCACTGGAGTGCGAGTATGTGAAAGTCATTTTTCCCACAGGTTTACCACTACATCCGGTGTGTGTGTGTGTGTGTGTGTGTGTGCACGCGCAGGAGTGGATTTGGTATTTCTGGGGTCCCAGGCAAAGTTAAATTTTGGGGCATCTCTAATCAAAGACGTTTTCATTCTATAACAAAATACTATTAACCCACCTTGTACAATCTTTACATATCTTCTTACTGACGTCAGAACTTAACCAACCGGTTTCTTGTCCTTAATTTTCTTTCATTTTTGAGCCCCACTGGGATACGAGCGTTTCATGGTTGTATGCAGGAATTTTGATTAGCGAGCTAGCATGATACGGTATCTCTTTGGTGGCATACAATGAAAGAATGCATTGAATCAGTTTTTGAATGCGTGAATGCGTTTAATCAGTTTTTAATTTTTTTTCAGCCAGCCACTTGTGGCCCTCAGGAGGCCCCTGATGTCTGGGGCCCTATTCATTTGCATGGTTTGCGTGGTAGTAAACACTGCCACTGTGTGCATATGTGTACGAGTGCCTACCCACAAGCTTTACAAACCCTGGCTTTTTACTAAAACTGCTCTTTAATACCGCACCATTTATAGCAATAATGAGCTGCATGTGGTTTAAATGATGCCTCTTCATCTGTATATGTTCATTAATAGAGAGCCCTCAGTCTAAGTTCCTTTGATCATCCTTTTTACTTGGACTATTTGTTTGGACCGTTAACTTGGACCATTAACTTTTCTTGGACTAAATGCTCAATCACCTATTATTCATAGACCAATATCATTTCAACTGAGGCACGTATCCACCTACAGCAAGTGCGTGAAGCAGTGGATTAGGGGTGGGGGAGAGGATAGAGACAAAGAATAGATGAGATTCAGTTAGTGGGAGCACATAGCCCATGAGAGCTGCATTGATTTCCAACAGCATCAGCTTCTTTTGCCTGAACATGTCTGAGCTGCAAATGTACAAAAGCTCTAACAGATGGTGAAGAAAGCCATTCTGGCATTATGATCCGTAAAACGCTTCGCAGATATAAAGAATACATTGTCACAGTAGCTAAGGAACTGAATAGAAGCTGTTTATGGCTGTGTGTTCTATCGATGGCATTGAAAGAGATAGAGAATGTTGAATGAGAGATAGACTGAGAAGGGAGAGGCAGAGAGAGAGAGAGACGTATGTTGACTGTAGAGGATCTGTAGAGGATCAAGAGGCATGTTGTCAGTCAGAGAATTCAGGCTTAGCATTTACATTCAGTAATCTAATCTTAATTTCCGCTCAATTCATAAGAGAGATCGAGGAGAAAAGCAAGAGCAGATGAGACATAGAGGAAGGGAGAGACAGAGTGAGAGAGAGCAGGAGAGAGATACAGAGAGAGAGAAGAGGGAGGAAGGGAAGCAGAGAGAGGAAGAGAGAAAGGAAGAGACAGGGGAGGGGGAGAGAGAGGGGAAGGTAGAGACAGAGGAAGAGAGACAGATGAAGTGAGAGACAGAGAGAGGGAGAGAGACAGAAGAAGAGGAAGGGAGAGACAGACAGGGAGGGAGAGAGAGAGTCAAATCGTAGGCATTTTGATATTTCTTTATCTGCAAATGTGCTACTACCATTCCATCATCGCACTAACCATATAATCAAATTCACAGTAACCATGGTGACATACCCCTTTGACATGAGTTTACCCAACCCTTTCTCTCGTGAACATAAGTTATTATAAAATGGGACTTGGGAAGAGGACACAACTGCAAGATTCAGACTACATCGGAGGGCCAGACGATCTCGGAATGACAGCAGAGGCAGAGGTTTAGGTGGTGACCAACAGCAGCTTGTAAGGCCGTCCAGGGAAGAACAAAGAGATGGCTGAAATCAGCCTCACCAAACCAACATGCGTTGAGACAATTAACCTGCCTGCAAAGGGCTGGCTGCAAAACACAAGAGCCTTCACAACAGGTAACGAACACAGAGAGCTTTAAATAGGGGATGATAATTAGGGACAGGTGATGAGGGGTGCCAAGTCGTCAGTGAGACAGAGCGGCGGAACGCTGGAAGGAGGTGGAGACAGTAGTCTTAAGTGTCTCTGTTATATAAGCAGTCTCTCATGCTTTTGATAGCCTGTGTGTGTGTTTACTTCACTGATTAGCACAGGGCATTGTGAGTTGTGATTCTGGGATGGCAGGATAGCGGTCAAGCATGCTCGTGGGAATATTAACACCACACCTCATCGTTCTTAGCCAGCGCCGATTCTAGAGTCTGTTGGGGCCCCTTGGGGCCCCTCCAACCAGTGTTCATCAGCATTATGTTATGAATAACAGCACCGTCAAGCAGGCGTACCATAGGGCAGATTGTTAGCTGATGTCTCCAGATGACTCCAGATGACTTACTTGTGTCCTATAAAACGACAGGAAATGGTAGAGACCCTGTTTATTTCACCTGCAATGTTCAACCAATTTGACTGTTTACAAAGTGTTAATCCTGTATCTACTAATGTCAAAGTCAACCATAGAAATAAAGTAATCCTAGTGAACGTTAAGAGTTATGGCTAGACAAGTCGCTCTTAGATATTTAGCATTATATTTAATCATTACTTTCTACTCCACTCACCACTGTCAAGCTTTTGTCTCCTCTAACTCTAGTCTGCTTTCTCTTTTCCCTGGCAGAAGGATACCTCATCTCCATCCCTCTTCTACTGCCGTAACTTTCTTTCATCTTCTCTCTCTCTGTCTCTCTCTTTCTCTCTCTCTCTCTCCTTCACCCTTCATCTCTTTCTTTGGTCTTTGTTCTTTTCTGGATTTGAACCCTGGTGTCAGGTCTTGTCAGTACAGTTCTGTTACCTCTCTTTCTCTCCCTCTCTCTCTCTCTTTCCTTGTCATTCTCTTCTATTCTTTTTCTTTTTCATCTCTCGCTTTCTGGTCTCTCTAACCTGCATGAAACATGTATGTATCACCCACTTTTTCTGCTTTTTTTTAGAAATATAATTTGATTTCGCACACAAAGGAGCAGTAGGAATTCCGATCTGAGCAAAACCCTTACTGCACTTCAAATGTAAGTGCTGAGTATATAAATACACCCACAACACTGGAGTGTCTGGACAGAGAAGTAAAGAAAAAAACTTCATGGCATTCTGGGCAGGTGTGCAGCCAGGCAGTCTGAGAAGCACAAACATCTCCACCTGCACACACACACACACACACACACACACACACAAGGTTCTGGAAAGAAAGGAAAAGAAGAAGCTAGAGTTTTACCTTGACATTCTGGACAGATGTGTGTGTATGTGTGTGTGTGTGTGTGTGTGTGTGTGGTCAGGCTCTATGAAATATGAGCACAACATATACCTATGGCCACCCACCACAAACACACACTCTGATTGATTAATAGAGGACAGTTCTTAATTAACACAATTGATTATTCAGCAGTAATGACCATGTGTGTCTTCATGTATGTTCTGTCATTATGAAACTCCTTCGACTCATAGAGTCACGTCTACTGTATCTCAGGTTTACAAGACCCACACACACACGCATGTATGCATTCAAACACACACAAACAATCTCACAAAATGGTTCAATTCCAGTCTCTCACTGTGGTGATCAAATTGATCTCTAATTGAAGGCCTAGGAATGAACAATGAAGGCATAAGTGTTAAATTGTCAACTAAAAAAAAGAGAACCATGTTTATGAATTGCGTCATTTTTGATGAATTAAAATGATTGATAAAGGGTCGTTTTGAAAAGTCTGAATCTAGAAAGCAGAGAAATGTAGTGCAGAACATTGGCTGATTTTTGTTATTTTTGCAGTGTGGAATGTTTGCAGTGTGGAATGTTTGCAGTGCTGTGTATTTGCAGTGTGGAATGCCTGTATGGTTGAATACCTGCAACATCAAATGTTTGAAACCCAAGAACATTGTGCCATTTGCAGCGTGGCATTTTTTGCTTTAATTTTTATTGCAGTGTATTTGGAGTATGAAATATTTATAACGTGGCAAAATGTTTTGTTTAGTATTGAAGCTCTGCAGTATAGTATATTTACACCGTGGAGGGTTTGCAGTGTGGAATGTTTGCAGTGCTATATATTTGCAGTGTGGAATGTTTGCAGTGCTATATATTTGCAGTGTGGAATGTTTGCAGTGCTATATATTTGCAGTGTGGAATGTGTGCTCGCATCTTTGCAGTGAGGAATGGTTTGCTTAGTGGCCGTCTGCCAGTGTGTGTTGCGGTATAGCAGTTTGAATATCAGTGTATTGCTTCTGGTCTCTCTTATTTTTCGCATCAACTCAAAGTGCCCTCATGATCCACTGCAGTTCCACAGAGCACCAGCACAAACGGTAAGTAGCTACTTGGCAAGTTACACACTGTATTGAGAAACACCATCCATGGCAGAATAAAACTTTGTGAATATTATATTAACTATTACAAGTTGACCAGCTTGTAGCCAAGTTGTTTTGGCAGCTTGCTAACTCCTGGAGGCAATGACGCATGCACAGATAGTACAATTGGGAGTGCAGCCTCAGACCTATGACAGAGGAAATACATCTACTGAGAATGTGTGCCTTGACAACCCTCTTCTGTGTTGCTGTTGGGTATATCATGTGTCTTTTGGCTAAGCAAAAGCCAGCGTTCCTGAAGGCACTTTGAACTCCTCCTCTTCTCCAAGTAATAAACATCACAGTGAGGTAACATTGGACTGAAACTTTGTTCACTTCTTAAAACAGATACACGTGTACACATACATATGTGTGTGTGTGTGTGTGTGTGCAACACATACTGTACGTTGTGTATGTAGACCTACTGACCTCTTCATTAGGTAGGTCTGTCTTTAGGTACGTTTACAGGTGCACGCTTACAGAGTGTAACTCATCTGTTGCCGTGCACCAAATCTCAGCCGTTACGCTGTTGATCTCTGGTCGGTTCCTGACCACAGAACCGCTCCTCACTGTTTATGGCTCACACGGTGGTGACACTGTCGTGGCAGCGCGTATTAAGCACACCAGTGTTGCTGGTGGGTTGTTTGACACGTCGCCGTCACCGCTGGGTTGAGAATGGGGTCCAGACAGCAGCAGACTGGCCCTACAGAACCCGATCTGTGATGAAATGATGGAGACGGCAACATCTGAAATATAGTCTCTGACCAAATACTTACATGGCAATGTATACTGTACACTTGATTCAGATTGGATCATGTTGCTGTAGTATTCATAGTTTGCTGAATCTTACAGTCAATTGCATGGTGTAAAGTAAGAGATGGAGTGAGCAATCCCAAGATAAAATTAAGGTTACGAAAGTTGATAGGTTAGGAAGTGTTTTTGGAGGTTAGGAAGGTTTTGGAGAGGTAGTAAATTCAAAAGGCCCGATTACACAACATTTGAGACACGAACACACACAAATACACACACACAGGGCAAATTTTCTATAATGTCTTCCGATCATATTTCAGTGTTTCACTGATGCTAACGCACGTGGGAATCACAAGCAGCGTTGGTTCACTAGCAAAGCTTCGCGGCACCCTAAACCTTACAACAAGGAGCTCTGCCCTTTCACCTCCATTTTTTTTTAAATAACCTTCCTGCAGCCGCCCATCTCTATGCCCCGCCCCACATCTGATTGGGTGACACCTGCATGTCTCTGTGGTGAGGCGTCAGCCTTCATGCTTCCTCTGACTGGATTTGTGAAATGAAATACCAAACTCTTCTGTTTACTCTTTTTCGGCATTACAGCCAAAGACACAAGCATTGAGGCAGAACACACACACCATACACAGATACAGATACACATATCATTACAGATACACATATCAATAAAACATGCAATAATAAGTAGGCCTACTAAAGTGTAACAGCAATACAGCAATTATTTAACAGATAAATCTTTTGCATGCAGATTAAAATTCAGTGCAAAGGCACTGCACTTTACGCATTAAATCCTCCTTTTCCCCCTGAGACTCACGTGATCGCTTCCTTTTTTATTTTTGCACTCCTTGCTTGTCACAGTTATGTAGTATAAGATTTAGAAAACCTTTGGAAGAATGTACTGCAGATATTTTAAAAATCCTGGTAAACATATTATAAATAATAAAAAATTATTTAATGATTCTGAACTACAAGTATTATAACGCTCCAGAAATTCTTCAATTAAATCAGAAAAGACATGACCAAACATCGTTCCCAGCTGAGAACAGAGGTACCACTTGCCTCCAGGCCAGGCAGGCATCTGCTTTGAGCCCCGAGCCAGAGGTAGGGGCCCTCGAAGGCTGACTAACTTTAAAGTACAGCAGTCATAATGTGCAAAGTCTGCAGTGACAGTATGAGACCTGAATCCCCTAACGCTTGAGTGTGAGCGAACTGCCCCACTCACACGGAACACATAACATTTCCTTATCTTTCTTCAAGTTTCATTCATCCCAGCCACTGATGGAAAAAAAAATGTATTATAACATCAAATATAGTGACCTTTGGAAAGACGATAGTTCAGTCAGTCCTGACCTTCCTTGCGATATAAAAACCTACACGGTTAGCCTCTCTGTGCAGCAGAACTCTGCTTAGCTACGATCTGACTGGATTTTTAGAGAAAAAAAAAGGTTGCTGAAGCTTAAAACTGCAAAGCATTTTCTGAAGAATCTGGATCTGCCCACAGTCCATAGTGAGGACGATGCTGTAAAATGGAAGAAATCCAGCGCCTGTCCACCCAGCAGTGGCGTCCTGCCAATCTGAGTGAACATACACACCAGAGAGTCTTCAACCAAGTGGGAAGAGCCCCAGGGTGGACAGCTAGGGCGACAGTGGTCCCAAACACGGGAGTAAGTGACCGATGGAACGGCCTCAACAGAATGGATTCTGTATTTCGGAATATTGAGTATTCCTGAACCCTGAGCCAGTCAGCACTGTGTGGGAAAGACTGTTAAAAATGTATAGGCTGAAAGAGTTTGGTATAAAGAATTGATTATGCAGATATTCGGAATATGTGGATCAAAAGGATGGTGCAAAGTCTAGATTCCATATATTGGAATCTAGACTAGTTCCCATTAAAATGACACACCATGATATGAAGTTCAGAACACAGAAACATAGAGCAGAAAATAAGAGTTTGTACAGCCCCGGACCAATCCCTTCGGGCGTGTATATGTGTATTTCGCGCAATATCCGTCAAGCTAATAAAGCTGTGTGTTCGGGAACGTTCGTCTCCGCATCCTGCCTCAGTCTGGCACGTTACATCTCTTAACTGATGCGCAGGATTGATCAGCAGCTGCAGGGACGAGGTGCTTACTGGAAGTTCTATAAGTTCAATACAAGGGTTCACGTTCTGTTGCAGTCGGTGACCTTTATCGTTCAAGCTCAGTTTAAACTCTTCGTGGGATATTTAACTGAGGGCCTGGTGTCTACGGGTTGTCGGAGGAGACCGTGCAGAGAAGCACCAGATGTCGTTAATTAGAATCCCTTCTTGGTTACACATGTGTGATTTTTAAAAAACAGTTGAGCTCTGTGTTTGCTCTGGTCTGGAGCAAAAACCTGCACACGTTCATTATTCCGTCAACTAGCCCTTGTGTAGTGCAGCGTTCAGTGGTCAACGTAATGTCTACAGATTAGTGATTCAAGTCTACAGAGGGCCATGGAATTTCAATAGGCGCTTCGTTAGACTCCTTGTGTTTGAAGAGGTGTCATGATTAATGAAAGAGGCTGAACTCTGCAAAAGCTATTAGCCAATAACTGCAGACTGGAGACCTTCAGTTTAAGAGCCCTGGGGCCTCATGTACAAAGACTTGCGTGGATTTCTTACTGAAACTTGGCGTACGGACAAATCCAGAAAATGGCGTACGCAAAAAAAATCCGGATGTATCAAACCGTGCTTACGCCGTAATCCACGCACGTTTCTTTTGTACATCCCAATCAACGTGGAATTTAGCGCACAAGAGAGAGTGACTGACTCCGCCTGTGACACGCCCCCTATAAATATGCAAATTCATTTAAATATGCCCTGCACCGGAGGAGTTTTCTCTCGGATATATCACAAAGCATGTCAAAACGGGGAAAGAAGAGAAACTTCACCGAATGTGAAGTGGAGACGCTACTAAATGAAGTAGCGAACAGCGCACACTAGCAGAAATAAAAAAAAAAGTGGTCAGACATTAAGGTGGATGTAAAGCGGAGGCTGACTGCACATCGCCAGAGTGTGACCCAAACAGGCGGGGGGGCAGGAGACATCCAACTCACTGCATTTGAGCAGAGAGTTGCCTGTATTATGGGTGACACGGCCATAACCGGCCATGATTTGTTGCCTTGCTTCTATGGCACCTGGGTTAGGCTGCGCGTTCATTTCTCCTGGCTCTGGGTCCGCTGGTTGCTCCACCACCTCCAACAATGGCATGCCGTACCTTAGCGCAACATTGTGCAGGACCCCACATGCCCTCACAATACTGCACACTTTCTCTGGCCGATACAGGAGCATTCCCCCGGTCCTGTCCAAGCTGCGCCACCGACTTTTCAGCTGCCCAATTGCCCTCTCCACGACTGACCGGGTGCAAGAATGGAGAGAATTGTATCTCCGCTCCCGGTCAGTCTGTGGATTGCAAAGGGGGGTCATCAGCCACGTCTTGAGCGCCTAGCCGCGGTCTCCTAAGTAATTTAACAATTACCCATGTTTTAAATTAATTATTCTAAGCTGGCAATGTCAAATGCTTTAAATTTGTTGCTTACCAAGAAGCCACCCATCACGCACACTGCCAGCTTGTAATCTTATCCCAACCATGCTGTTTGTAAGGATGTACGAATCATGGGTTGATCCAGGCCACCGTGCCACTACATTAGTAAGGCACATTTTTGCATCACAGATTATTTGCACGTTTATGGAATGAAAGTGTTTTCTATTCACATAAGCAAATTCCTCCTCAGATGGTGCCTTTATAGCAATGTGTGTGCAGTCGATCGCTCCGATTACATTCGGGAAACCGGCTATCGCTGCAAATTGCACTTTAATGTTTGCCTGGTCAACCGCATCATATGGGAACTTTATATACTTAGCTGACATGCAGATGATCCCATCCAACACAGCTGGCATGGCACGGCTCAAAGATGACTGGGATATCCCCGACCGGTCTGCCAGTTCTCTTTGAAACGAGCCAGTTGCCAGGAAGCCGAGCGTTGTCAGCACCTGTAAAGGAACTGGCAATGCGCGACTCCTCGCCGTTTTTCTCTCTCCAAAACTGGACCCAACTCAGCACAGAGTTCCAAGAGGACAGCTCTTGGAAATCTGAAATGGTTTATAAGCCAGTCATCATCATGGGCCAAAAAATCATAATGGTCACTGAAAACGCGCTCTCGGCGAATTCGGCCATTAGCAATATCCTCTAGTAATGCCAACGCTGCCATCTCCCAAGAACTTCAGCTCAACATTTCATGCATGTTTATATAATCTAGGCTAAGTGGAAACACGTTGAATGATTATTGCAGTAAGGCAATGAAATTGTTTGATTAATTTACTGTTTAATGGTCTAATTTCCTAAATTTACCCAATAAGGGCTTACTACAATGTGTGCGTAAAAGGATATCTTAATAGTTGTAATTTCAATGCATCACCTCTAAGTGTCGCATACGTACGAAAAACATACGTACGCCTGAAATGAAAGTGGCGTGGGGGTACGCACTTTCTCACGTTCAAGTCACATTTAGTACATCTGATCGTTTGCGTGAAACATTGCGTACGCAATGTTTTTTGTACGTACGCACCTTTAGTACATGAGGCCCCTGGTGAAGATATGATGCAGCAAAATCTTGTACATTGTTTATAAAATAAGACTGTAGATAAGATGTCTTAAATAAGATGTGTTGATTCATTATTATTATGTAGATAAGTATTAAATAAAGCAGTGTCTGGTTCGGAGATCTTTCAGGTTCAATAAAAGGAGACATGAAGCATATGGTGATAGTATAAAGTGGACGTTGGATAAAAGCTGTGAAAAGCTGTTAATGCTACATGATGTGTGTTGTGTGTGTGTGTGTGTGTGGGTGTTTGTGTGCGTGTGTGTGTGCATGTTTGTGTGTGTGTGTGTGTGTGTGATCGAGTGTGTGTGCATTCGTTTGCATGTGGGTGTATGTATGTGTTTGTGTGTGTATGTGTGTATGTTTTGTGTGTGTGTGCACGTGTGTGTGCGTGTGTGTGTGTGTGTGTGTGTACATGTGTGTGTGTGCCCATTACAGGTAACATGTTTGTGGTGAGCCTGGCCTTTGCGGACCTGCTGGTCGTGTGTTACCCCTACCCTCTGGTGCTCCACGCCATGCTGCACGCAGGCTGGTTGCCGGGGGAGACCGAGTGCCAGGTGAGCGGCTTCCTGATGGGCGCCAGCGTGATCGGCTCCGTCTTCAACATCGTGGCCATCGCCGTCAACCGTTACTTCTTCATCTGCCAGGCGGGCGCCTATGAGAAGGTGTACGGGCGTGCGGGCACGCTGACACTCCTGGCCCTGGTGTGGACGCTCACAGCCGTGGCCGTCTTGCCCAATCTGGCGCTGGGCTCGTTGTCCTACGACCCCCGCGTCTACTCCTGCACCTTCAGCCAAACGGTCAGCGCCGGCTACACCATCGCCGTGGTGACCGTGCACTTCCTGCTGCCCGTCACCGTGGTGACGTTCTGCTACCTGAGGATCTGGGTGCTGGTGCTGCAGGTGAGGAGGCGGGTCACCAGCGACGTCAGGCCCCGCCTCCGGCCAAGCGACGTGCGCCACTTCCTCACCATGTTCGTCGTCTTCGTGCTGTTCGCCGTCTGCTGGGCGCCGCTCAACTTGATTGGCCTGGCCGTGGCAGTGGACCCACCCCGCGTGGGGCCCATGGTGCCCGATTGGCTGTTCGTGGCGAGCTACTTCATGGCGTATTTTAACTCGTGTCTGAACGCGGTAGTGTACGGGCTGCTCAACCAGAACTTTCGGCAGGAGTACCGCCGCATCTTGCTGTCGCTGTGCAAGCCCCACCTCTTCCTGCAGGAAACATCGAGGGGCGGCACCGAACGCAGCAATAAACAGTCGCCTGGCAACAACAACAATGAGCAGCAAAAGGCAGCATCTATCTAACTGAGCCACTGTTTTCCAGTAACGCCAGTACGACTTTCCGGTAACGCCAGTATGAGAGAACTCAAAAATGCCAAAAATGTTTCAGCCTTGTTGAATACTTGTTACTTAAACATTTTTAATATTTGCTTTGGGTACCTATGGAGAAAGCTCGAAGAATACCCCATTCTCAGTGAACAAGATGATCTTGTTCTACATGAACTAGATTCTCCTTCGTTTTTTTCTCTATAGGTCTCAGTGGTCATGATGTGATCTTATGTGTCTTGTAGCAAGTACCACAATAAGCTATACAACCATATTAAAATACCAAATCGGATACTGTAAAACAGATTTGTTCTAATAGAGACCGTGGTAAAAAGACGTCTATATCAGTAGTTCGGTTTTGTAGCATTATTGGCCTAGAAGTGGTTAAAGTACTGACCACTGGTGGCTTCACTCCTAAATCAATGACTCTCCAGAGACGATGATGCAGATATACTTAACATGCTTTCATCCACAGCCAAAGAGCACAATATTATGTGAATTGTGCCAGTGGCATATTTCCAAGAGCAAACTCCAGTGCCCCCACAAACTCTCATGCACTAAATGTTAACCCAAGACCTTCTAAAGGTTCCATCAACATACTGATGCTTCAGTTGCCCAAACGATAAAGCGATAGGCCCTGTACACTCACTTCTGTTGACACTATTTGGCAGACGCTCTTGTCCTAAGCAACATTCATATATTTAGCACACAGGCATATATATGAATATATAGCATGTTCCTCCTGGAATCGATCCCACAGTCTTTGCATGCTAGCAACTTGCTCTGCCTTGCTCTACTCCAAACCTTTCACATTCTTCTAAGAAGATATTTAATTGTACCACCCCTTCCCCAACCCTACATGACCACCGTAGCCCTGACCTCATAGCCCTGACCTCGTAGCCCTGACCTCGTGGTCCTGACCTCATAGCCCTGACCTCGTAGCCCTGACCTCGTAGCCCTGACCTCATAGCTTTGACCTCGTGGCCCTGACCTCATAGCCCTGACCTCGTGGTCCTGACCTCATAGCCCTGACCTCGTGGTCCTGACCTCGTACCCCTGACCTCGTAGCCCTGACCTCATAGCCCTGACCTCATAGCCCTGACCGTGGCCTTCCCCTGCATTTTGCTAATAGCCGATGAGAAACTCTGAGCCGACGGTGGATGTGTGGTCATCCCACATCAAACATTACATTCTAGTAAGGCAGAATATTATTAAACAGTTTACAACATTTTGCACAGTGGAACACACCATTGCCTATGTTATGTAAGCCCAAGGTCCAGCAGCAGGGAGAGGTATGGCATCTGAAAGGCTTTTAGCAGTTGAGCTCTAATCCATGAGCACTTATCCTATTGCCAAGAGGTCTATCTACCATGTGTCCAGGATATTAACAGTTTTCTGACTCCACAATGCTGCAAAAGGCAAACATCATTACTACCTTGCCGAGCACTGGAATTTTAATATTGCCCAGAGGTGACAATGATCTCTGATCATATCAGTGCTTTTTTTCTGGTTACAATTACCTTTTAAAGAGGGCCACAATATCAAAGTGTGTGGTACCAACAATCCCACATTTCCACACAAGCCTGTGAAGACCTGCTTTAAATTTGGCTCACAATATGGTAGATGAACTGAAAATAACTAGGCTACCGTATGAAAGATTTATGTAACACAATGCAATCATAGGTAATGCAGCAGTGACATTAAACAATGTTTATTAATAAAAGCCAGGCATTCAATGACCTGAGCTTGACTGTCACCTACATATGCCATATTTAGTTAATGCTTTATTGTAAAAGCTTTATTATATATTCATCAATATTTTAATTATTCAATTATGATGAACTCTTTTACATCTTGCTCAGTTCCTTTCAGGTCAAATTACATTTTTTTAATTTGTTTGTTTTTAAACATTAATGTACGTAACCTACTTCTCTAGGTTTACTGTAGAGATGTCTAATTTAAGACCTGGGGTTCAGTAAGTGAAGGAGGTATTCTAAACAACCCTTCATCTCTGTGGGTTCAGATCTGCTTCTGGTCTAACTTCTTTTAATCCTTATACCTTAAAGCTTTCATTTGTACTCATAATCTCTACTGTGTATTGCAGACAAAATACGAGTTTAATATCTGTACGTAGTTGAATATACCTCCTTTAATGTGTATGTGTGTGGTTGCAGAAATGCCACAATCAGCCTAAAGCCTCAAATTGATTTCAGTCACTAGGATGACTCCAGAATGCTCCTGGAACAGGGGGAGGTGTGAGGTGATGTATGCAGACTTTCAACACTGTACTGAAGTCTTAACTACAACACATTACACAGACACTTCAGTGAAATGTAATAGAATTTCTCATTGTGTAACAATGGAATATGTTGCTTAAATGATCGTGTGTTTAATGAAGGAACATGTTTATGCTTTTTATGCACTAATATGGACTTAAAGTATATATTTTGTCAAGACGTTTCACATATGATCAATTAGATATATACAGCTGTAGATTTCTAAAGAAGCTTTTTGGGGTGATTGATGAACAATATGATGGAATAAGACATTACAAAGTAGCCATTTGTGAACTATTTGCTTCAAAATACCCTCAACCCATAAATCCTCTAATAGTAATAATGTAGCTGCCCCTTCAAATGGTTGTACAACACCCTTTTCATCTCACTTGTTGGGTGATTGTAAAAGCACAGTGAATCTGTGACTAGGTGGACCACACAGTCCTTTGTTATCTTAGTAACGACGCTTGTTTGTCCTGTGACTTCATGACTGTGAAACCATCTATGCATCTCTACTCATCTCACCATAAGTCGTGATGTCACTATCTTAGTATCCTGAAAGAGTGTTTAGTATGTTTCAGATTCTTTCTTAATATTGTCTTAGTGTATCTTTAAGTACTCGTATGCAAGTGTATAAGAGGAAGAGAGCATCTTAGTAACTATGGAGTACAATCTTAACCTTGCGACAATGGTGAGATTGAGTATTCTTATCTTAATGTTTACTTTTATAATAGGATGTAACAAGAAAATGTGTTGCCACCCATTCTGTGGTACTCATCATTAGCATTTTATTAATATTAATGAGCTCTGATTGCAGTCTGGCTCTCATGCCATCTAAGCGGCTTTGAGCAAGTCAAAGTCAGTGGTGCTTCTAATGTCAAATGAAACAATGTTTCATAAATCCATTTAGCATGATCTTGCTCTGTGTGGTGCCAGACTGCAACCTTAGAGCGGAGCATAGGGGGGAACCTTAGAACGGAACCTTAGAGTGGGACTTAGAGCAGAACCTCAGAGCGGAACCTTAGAGAGGTAACTCAGAGCAGAACCTTAGAGCAGAACCTCAGAGTGGAACCTCAGAGTGGAACCTTAGATGAAACCTCAGAGCAGAACCTTAGAGAGGTAACTCAGAGCAGAACCTTAGAGTGGAACCTTAGAGCGGAACCTCAGAGTGGAACCTCAGAGTGGAACCTTAGAGTGAAACCTCAGAGCAGAACCTTAGAGAGGTAACTCAGAGCAGAACCTTAGAGTGGAACCTCAGAGTGGAACCTCAGAGCAGAACCTTAGAGTGGAATCTTAGAGCAGAACCTTAGAGCAGAACCTCAGAGCGGAAACTCAGAGCGGAACCTTAGAGTGAAACCTCAGAGCAGAACCTTAGAGAGGTAACTCAGAGCAGAACCTTAGAGCAGAACCTTAGAGCAGAACCTTAGAGCAGAACCTTAGAGCGGAACCTCAGAGTGGAACCTCAGAGCAGAACCTTAGAGTGGAAACTCAGAGTGGAACCAAATGAGAAAGCCACAGGTTTCAGAGCAGCACACCTAAGCCCACACATGCTATTTTTTAGCTTAAATTTGCCTCTACATTACATGTGGATTCATTTTGTCCTAAGACGTAATGAGCACATACCTGATAATGACACTGGATATGCATCCTGTTCCTGTATCAGCGATGAATACTTTCTGTGTGGGAGATTACTGGGTTATACAGTGAGGCCTCGAAGTATCTTTCACCAGTACTTTTAACCTTTAATGAGTGTTTTTCTCAGTGTTTACAGACTATACTCTGAAAGGGACTCAAACCTTAGTAATTAAACACTGTTTCACATTGGTATAATATTAAGTTTAGATTTATCAACAATATTTTCTACATATAATTACAAATTATAACGAGGAATGGTTCTAAAAACCTAGAGGTTAAGATATTTCATATTGCCAAAGAAAGTGCATGAGCGTATTTTTGTTTTTGATTTTATAACTGGCAAAAGATCAAAGGACTGAGGCAGTAGCTCTGCTGGTACGTCAGGAGATGGAACAGTGGCGCCGTGTCGCACAAACAGAAGAACCTTTACACAACTGCACATAGCAATGCTGTGACTTCTGTTCATTCAGCTCCCTTTCTGAAGTCCAGTGGTGTAAGCTGTTACATGTTAATAAAAACCTTTATTTTTACGGTGTCATTCGGGTATGGTCTGCTGGTGTGAAGTGGGTCTGAGATGCTGCTGGAAGGATGTGTTAAAGTGAGCCAACAGGACAAACACAAGCTTAGGGGTATCAGTATCAGTGCTCTCTGTCACTCTCTCTGTCTGTCTCTCTCTCTCTCTCTCTCTCTCTCCCACTCTGTCTTCAGGCCTTTTTAGGATGATAAATAATTTGAAATCATATCATAGTCATGAAAATAAGCATAGGCACATGAACTTTCATATTCATCAATTACCCTGCTGGAGGTAGCCATTAGTCCACTGTGGCCATAAAGGGATGGAGATGGTCCATCAATACTCAGCTAGGCAACAATACTCAGGTAGGCTGTGGTGTTTAAATGATGCTCGGGCCCAAAGTGCACCAAGAAAATACCCCCCACACCACTGCACCACCACTAGCAGCCTGAACTGTTGATACAAGGGAAGTTGCTTTAATGGTGTTTATGCTAAATTCTGATCCTAAAATCAAAATGTCACAACAGTCATTGAGGTTCATCAGAGCAGGCGATACTTTTCCAATCTAATGTCCAATTTTGGTGAGCCTGTGTGAATTGTAGCCTCAGTGGTTATTTGCCCTCCTGTTGCCTTTCTATCAAGTTGAACCATTATGGACATTTACCTTTGACCTCTGATGTCCACAAGACATTTTCACCCAGGGGACTGCCACTCGCTGAATATTGCCTCTGTTTCAGACCATTCTCGTTAAACCTTAGAAATGGATGTGTATGAAAATGCCAATAAATCAGGAGCTTCTGGAATACTCAGAGCAGCCCAAAAACCATCACCTTTCTCACACGTTCTGATCCTCAGTTTGCATTTATAAATTGGTAAGTACTATTCAATATTAAGATTATATTTATATTGCAGAGAACATGAACAGTGACGTTGGCAATAGAGTAATTGAATATGGTCAAGCCAGTAAAGATTAATCTTATTCTTAAGATTTTTGCACACATTGCAATCTTTGGAGTGTAATCTGCTTTAGACATCATTAAACAGCTAACATTTTTATTGTTTTTTGTGAAGTAACTTCACTGCTAGTATGTATTAAGACAAGAGGTTAGTAATTACCCTCAATAAACAAACTTTATTGATCCTCTATGTCCAAAGTCTGGCCAAATGTCCAGTCTGGTTCAAATAGACCTGCCGGTAGCCAATGTCATAAAAGCAATAACAATTTTATAAATGAAATATCCGCTATTTTATATTTCACCAGAAGATGGCAGTAGACCTGGCACACAACGCCAGCCCTTCCCCTCCCCGGGTCCCACACAAACAAACAACACCCCCCCCACCCCCGCCCCCACCCACCCAACCTCACACCGCCCCCTCCCGAGTATTTCTTCTCTGTCTCCTGTCCTCGTTTCTTTTCAAAATTGATAAACAGTGCTAGACTTCAAAAGAAGTGCTAATCTTTGGTGTCGGAGAATAATTAGGCGGAGCAGTATACGTTCGCGTGGCCCCGTAGCATGGATTTCTTTTCTCGCATACTGAATACTATAACGCATACTACTACGAGGACCAGTATGCAGTATCCAATATATACTGAGTGCAGTATGCAGTATACAGCATGTAGTGGGCTATTTTGAACATAGCCCATGAGTACAAAAAGTCATGTCAGAATCAGAAGTTCTGAATCTGAAGTCCGGTTACTGTCATGAACCTGGAATTTTCCCATTATCTGAATGCACAAGTGAATGTAAACACGTTGACAAAATCACTGAAAATTACTGACGAAATCTGATTGTTAAAGGCAGGTAAGCTCACTATGTCGCCCTACCTCGCTCGTGCCCAGCTGTCTCTCGTTTCCCTAAGTTCTCTATTTTGTAACAGCTTGTTTTGTGCGTCTCGTCGTTGTGCTGCTCATTGTCTGCGTTCTAGTTTTCAGTGTTTATGTTCTGGCTCCATGTTTTTGTTACCGTTTTCCTGTTCACATTTATTCTACTTCGCTTCTTGTTTCGTTTTTGGCATGTTTAATCAGCCTTCGGTTTCTGTTTTGTTTGTAATGTTTATTTGGTTGAATCCCGGATATTTCGACCCTGGCTCAGGCTGTGTTACCGGATTCGCCGTTAATAAACGTCGCTCTTCTCCGCGTGTTCTGCCTCTGTTCGCTCAACTTCATATTGTCATCATCAATCAGGATGCACTATAAAACCTGTCTCAGTCCAAATGAGGTATTTTATTCAAAACCACCGTATCTGCCTTTATATGCATTTTATATCCCCCTTCATAACAAACATTTACCTTTGAGCCTCTGTTCACAGAAGCCATCAAAGCAACAGACTAGATGAGTACAGAACGGAGAGCACAATTATGTATCCTGAGCGCCCTGTTCGCCTCTCAAATGCGGTCACATAAAATCTCACACGCAGCGAACGCGGCTTTTGAAATTCCTCAGGAGTGAATATTCACATTGAAGTGGAACAAGTTCACATTATGCAAAGATCAGTGCAAGGACGGAACAGGGAAGCAACAGAAGAGTGAATGGAATGAACCCTGAGAAGAGGAATTCCTGACACTGCGGGACACTGGTTCCCACCCACCAGGCTGGTCCTTTATCCAAGCTGGGGCCTTCCAGGAGGAAGGAACTGTTATCCAGTACATCACCGTGGTTATCATAGCTGCACATCTGACAGTATAATCAAAAACGATGAAAACGAAACGTGCGTGCTCTGTTCGGCGATTCATCACGTTCCTCCGGTTCGATAAAAAAGATTCATGACGCGGCTGGTTTCCAGGACAGGCTAACCATGCCTTGTAGCTCACGAGTGTCTGCTCTCATGGTAGACATAAGTATAGGTGTGAGCTCCTGTCATGCACATCAACTGCCGTAATGAATAGAACCTGATGAAGTTATGAATCGTGATGTGTCTCTATCAGTCCTCCTCATCACATCTCCCCAGATGACTGGTAGCTGTTAGGCAGGGTAGGCAGCTTGAGGGGAGGTGGAGCGGTGAATACCCTGGCTGTCACTATTAATCCACCGTCACAGGTTCTTCAGAAATGTCTGACATTTTGCCAGTGACATTTTGCCAGTGATCAGAATGCACCTGAAGGGACTGGAAAGGTCCATTGTGCTATAGAGTCTAGGTATAGGGCTCTTTAATCTTCCTGTCTCTGGGTGCTCTTAGGCAGGTATGTATAGGTGTATTTAAATGTATCACATTGTGCTTTGTAACTGAAATCATCGCCGTGAAAGATCGCCTGAAATTCTTCTTGTGTGGGAAGACACACACCTCCATGGCCACAACCAACAGTTGTACACTCAGCCGAGAGTTGATGCAGCTCGTTGTTCATCAGGCCCGTGATCGGTGCTGGTCTTCGCCTGCTTGTGCAATGCCACGAGGTCCGTTATCCCTCTGTTGTGACGGGGTTGTCAGAGGAGCCTCAGGCTGGTTTATGGAAGCACTCCCGGGAGCTGAGACTGCCGCTTCTAATGACCTGGGTCATCGGCTTGTTTGTCTGGGAGATCCCTACATCATGAGTGCAAATGTCTCCTCGCATATCCCTCGTCCGGCCAAGCGCCGCAGGGCACGGCTGATTTCTGGGTCCCGTTCGGTGCCCCGCCGACAGGTTGAAGTCCTGCTTGCATAGCTGAAGACTTTGCATGGATGGTTTCAGCACACTTCAACTCTCATACTGACCGCTTGATTCCGAGTGACTGTAGCGTCATCCTATGTGACGTTTGTCACCTTCGGTGGTTTTACAGTTTCAGGGATGGTTTGTCATTTGAGCCGTTCGCCACAGTCAACGACTTTATCCCCGTAGCAATAAATCTCTCCACCTAATCGGGAAATTCGCCTGTAGTTTTCTGTATTTGTTGTTGTTTATCGTAAGCTGTACGCTGGGTCGCTACGCGAGGGAGGCGGGGCTACTCCGCCTCCTGGAGGTCAATCAGTCACTTCTTTGGTGCAGCACAGACTCCGACAGATTTCATCTGCCCCTCAACTTTGCCTCCCCCACAACCGTAGTCGGAGTGCTAACTCGTTCTTCAAAACCCATTTCCTTTCTCTCTGCTTGAGGTTTCATTTCTATTTTGTATCCGCGCCATTATTATCAGACCATCACAGATGACACGCCTTTCTGGGCATCACTGCATGTTAGCCCATAATCTCTTTATATATCATCTGAATCAGTGGTATTATTCCTAGTGGTCCTTGTTTTACATGTGATATATTGTATATCTTCTATTTCACACTCTCTACCACAAGTTAAAAGTGGAAAAAACATATGGATTTGGATTGGATGTGATTGGATGTGACTGAGATCTGGAGTTTTGATTGGATTAGACAGAGAGCTGAACTTTTGATTGGATGGGACTGAGAGCTGGACTTTTGATTGGGTGTGACTGAGATCTGGACTTTTGAATGGATTATACTGAGAGCTGGACGTTTGATTGGATGGGACTGAGAGCTGGACTTCTGATTGGCCATTGTTGAACCTTGTTGCTGTCCAGCCACTATTATCTTGCTTCAGCCTGAAAAGTGAACGTTCTCCAAAGCTTCAGTCTTCAGCAGACTAACAGTCCGCCAGCAGTCTTTCACTTTAAGCAAGATGTCCCTTTAAGTCCCTGCCGAGCAAAAGCAGCCCCGCGGCTTGACCCCCATGACCCCCGTAGGTCACCGATGGGTTGGTGTTTGCAGAGCACCGGGCAGTGATGACTTGCCTCTGCTTCTCAGAGCTCTGTGAAGATTTGTTGATTTGTTTGTGCCTGTGTGAGCTTCCATAAACGTCAGCCTTTTCCGTCCAGTCTGTAAAGGTTTCGTGCGGCTCCGTAAGCAGGAGTGTGTTTGCCAAACCAAAGCCGGGGGCCTCGTTCCTTCAAACTGCTCTCTGAAGCCCTTTATTTCATCCTGCCTGCACATTACTAAATGAATTTGAACATGACTTCGCTACTGACAGTCCCAAAATTTCACATTGATAGTTTGTGACAATTAATTTAGTCTTATTCTTCACTGTTTGTAGCTAATATTTTGCTTTTTTAAAAAAGAAAGTGATTCTTTAATCTTAGATAGCTTCTATTTCGTACTAGCTAGATTATCCTCACAACTTGAGTGCATAATGTGGAAATAAAAACTACATACTGTAACGGCAGTGATGAGGGAGTGAGAGGCAAGGGGTTTGTTCCATAGTCTTTAATCTCCATAACTCTTTAAACAAGAAAGGCAAAGCTGCCTATGCAGCAAAATGAACACTGAACAGTCGCTGGCACAGACAGTGTAGCAGAACGACCTCTCGACAGTTGCTAGGGAGACTGTAGCTCAGGGACCGGTGTCCTGACCACTTCTCGTGTGATGTGCCCGAAAGATGGCAGGACCTGCGGGTCGTAAACAGCGAAAGGTGAGAGTGACGTGAAGTGGGACACAGGTGTAGGGAATTATCAGTGAGGGGATAACAAACAGGGTATAGACTGAGAGAAAGGGGCTGTCACAGGCTAACAGAGGAAGGGGATGTGATGTCAGCAGTGAAGCAAATACCAGAATTAAAAAAAGGTTTATGACCTCCTTCTGCAAATTCTCGGAGAACCTCGTTTCAAAGTCCCCCACACTAGCTCTCCTTCAGATTAAAGGCCGTTTGTAGCAGCGTGAACGTAATATGGATCAGCAGAGTAGCTCCAGTGAGCCGCCTGGACCCCAGAACTTTGCCACTCTGTGAGTCGGACACGTTGTGAGGCTGGACACGTGTTGCCCTGGAGGTGTCCTGAGTCCCAGCAGCCTGTGGTATTGATGGTTGGTCTCTCAGGCTCCTCACAGACACTGATGGGCTGTTGTCAGCCAGACTTAAGATGTCGCATGGAAAAGGTAGAACAACATTGTGTGTCACGTGGACTTCTAGCAAGTGAATTCATAGAACCGTGTGTACCATATGTAGCTCCGTTCCAACTGTTTTGAATTCTGTGGTTACAAACCACAGTGGCTCACATTTCTTCTAAGTGTCTGAGATTTCTGACTGAAAAGTTGTTTTTAGCAGCAAGGCTTTTTAAACATGTTTTAATGAGGTATCACTCCTGGCAACAGGAGTCACCTGTGTTGAATGTATGTAAGCATGAAGGCTATGTAATGACCTGGTTTAAAAATGGTAACAGAATTATAATTTTGTATAAAAATATTTTAACTGTGGTTAAGATATAATGAAATCATAATTATAATTAAGTCATTCTTTTGACACATGCATATAAGTTTAAATAAAATAAAAGGGGTTATGGTGTCTTTATGACTATGACAATCTGTCACACCTGACGAATAATATAAAATAAGAAAAGAATGAATGAACTGATTTCAAATGCATTCGGAAAGATTTTCCATCGCCCCTTCAGGCTGTTGATGAGACTCTGCTGTGATTCTGCTCTGGCACTGCAATGATCAGACGTGTCAGCCGCAAGCTAAGCTTCTGCAGCACTCCGCCTTTCTGGGCTGTAGAGGGCTGGTGTCCTGGTATCCCCATTTTGTTCTGTTCATTATCCAATGCTTTGCTTTGTTCTCTCAGTTCACTGCAGTTTGTTTTTAAGCCCACGAACTGTGGAAAATGTCCTGCAGCATGACACAGCCTGAGAGACAGTAGCTAACGCCGCCCCTCTCCCCACTGAGAGACAGTAGCTAACTCCGCCCCTCTCCCCACTGAGAGACAGTAGCTAACTCCGCCCCTCTCCCCACTGAGAGACAGTAGATGACTCCACCCCTCTCCCCACTGAGAGACAGTAGATAACTCCGCCCCTCTCCCCACTGAGAGACAGTAGCTAACTCCGCCCCTCTCCCCACTGAGAGACAGTAAATAACTCCGCCCCTCTCCCAACTGAGAGACAGTAGATGACTCCACCCCTCTCTCCACTGAGAGACAGTAAATAACTCCGCCCCTCTCCCCACTGAGAGACAGTAAATGATTCCGCCCCTCTCCCCACTGAGAGACAGTAGATGACTCTGCCCCTGTCCCCACTGAGAGACAGTAAATAACTCCGCCCCTCTCCCCACTGAGAGACAGTAGATAATTCCACCCCTCTCCCCACTGAGAGACAGTAGATGACTCCGCCCCTCTCCCCACTACCTGAGACAGTGCATGACTCCGCCCCTCTCCCTACTCCTCTGCTCCTACTCACCTCCTACCACATGTAAATGTAATATCTTGCTGATTTTTATAGTAGTAATATTGATAAGAATAGTGGTAGTAGTCTTACTATAGATGCTGCAATTCCTTTTGTTGAGTTTGTTCAGTCAAAAGGGTGTCAATTTAAAGATCCAGTTTCCTGGACTTAGATTAAGTCTAGTCTTTGACTAAGTTACTCAGCCAGTAACTTGAAACCTGAAATTCTGTTCAGTGAATGGTTAGGCTTAATTTAGGTCCATGAAACCCCTAATTTGAATGTACTGGCACTTGATACAGTCTTGCTCTAAATGTAAATACATTACAGATTAAGATACAGTCTTACATGTAAATGTAATGTAAATGTAAATTGAACTGGATTGAATGAGAGAGAACAAGAAAGAGAGATTTGCACCCTTCTGTGGTAGATACTGACAGACAGAAAGATTTTGATTCAGAAAGCTCTGGCATTATGAGATATTACAAATGCAGTAGCACATTCCAAACAGTTTATTTATTATCTGGCATCAGGAGATTATTCTCTCTGATTTAAATGCAAATTAATTCTTTTTATAGCTGATTTGCTCCTGTTCAAGTCTGTATCTGTGTGTGTGTGTCTGTGTGTGAGTGTGTGTGCGCACGTGCTAATGTGTGTTACCTTAAGACACTCAGCCCAATCACAGGTGAAAAACGATCATTGAAAATGTATCATAAGATGGTCATTTATTTTCCCCAAACTAAGGTTTCCTTCATCAGACCGACCACCAGATATTTGGACAACCAGACGATGCACAGGACGGCCTATTTTCAGTTTGAAGTTTTTGTTCTTCGGTGTGTGTGTCTGTGTGTGTATGTGTGTGCATGTGTACCAATGAACACCCACCTTTCATTGACCTCAGTCTCAGTTACAACATTCCCATCCCTCCAACAAACTCCTTACTCTGCCTATCCCTGTCCTCCCTGTTCCCTCTCTCTCTCTTTCTCTCTCCACCCCTCTGTCTCCGTCTTTCTTCCACTATCTCTACCTTACCATACTTCTGGCCTCGTGTGAGAAGTGTGCATTTGTGTGTGTGTGTGTACACTCCTCTCTGACCTATACATCTTCTTCAGCTGTGACAAGGTTATTAGGCTCCCTGAACGATGGAAGTTTGGCTGTTCCCCAAGGAGCACCTACCCTCCCTCCTAAAGACCACAGCCTTCATCACCCGCCATTGTGCCCCAGGTATAAAGCTTCAGCCATGTAAATATTGTCTTCTGTTTCGTGTTTCCCTGAGTCAGTTAGTCCATGGTGACACATTTGCAGTTGGACACTCCAAACACGCCTTAGCCGCACAGCACCACCCACGCCTTGCGAATGCTTTCAGCTTTTCCCGCCGTTTTCCCCGAGGGCCACTTCACCACATATTACAGAAATGCCATAATGGCTTTTCATCTGAAAAGAAAAAGCGGATTGGATGCCAATGAGTCGCGTGTTGTCTGAGGACCCGCAGCTGTTCCGCTCCCGCCGTGCGGCGGGAAAGCCGTGAAAGGGGCCGGCGACCCCCGGGCTTCCGTCGTGCCGCGCCTCTTTCTTCCCCACGCGGCTTGAGCTGTTATGGACGTGAAACCGTCCAACCTGCCCTTCCGTGCAGATGTTCGCGCTCTCCCCACGCCATCCGTCCTCAAAGGAATCTGCGGCGTTCTGACTTGTGGAAGCGCGAACATGCCTCTGTGTCCTCGTGCCTCGGTGGGGGGGTGGGGGAGGGAGATGTGGGGGCTTTAATTTGAGACGATGCCGCAATTAGAGTCGAGTTGCATTCAAATCAGGGTGCTGAGATAGAACGGGCCCCCCTGCTGAAGTGAGAATGTGGCTTGGCATGCACACACTCACACACACAGACACAGACATATAAACTATATACATATTTACTGAATCATACATACACACACACACACACACACAGCACACAGATATTCATCAGCACATATTCACAAAGTCGGATTGCAGATCCTGCAACTTTCTGTTCTCCCTCAATGTGACCTAAAGGTGCGGATAATGGTCCAGTTTGTGGGGGGTTATGGGTCGGCAGACAGGTTGGGTAATGTCTTAACAAAAGTGCCATGTTCCAGGGTTTTAGAGCGGTCCAGAGACCCATCATCCAGATGGGAGTGAGAGAACATGCAGGCTTTGAGCTGAAGATGATCAAGTTACAAAATAGCCAGTATGTGGAGGTATATGTTTACCTCCTAATAAAAAATATATGGTTTTGTGCATATTTTGTGTGTGTGTGAGAGAGAGAGAGAAGAGCAGAGAGATCAAGAGAGAGAAAGAGTAAAGTTTGTTTTGCCCTCTGCCTCCCCACTCTTTGAGGACTGGAGAACATCCCTTGATTCTGCACTGTAACTTCCACTTTGAGAATGTAAAGTAGCTCAGACTCCGACTGCCCTAGGCCTCCACCAGCACACCTCCCATGTCTCCACCCTCTTCTATCACACCTCCAGCCCCATGTCTCCACCTTCTTCCAGCATTCTCGGAGGAGTAGCATGACTCACTCTGGCGGTTGGGTACATTTTCAACAGGTAAAATTATGAATCAAAACCTTTGAAACATTGATTGATAAACAAGTAACTGAATAACTATTCTGAAAGGAGGTATTGAGTAGAATATGTAATAAATTATGGATTAATGTCTGGCCCTGTGTGTGAGTGTGTGGCTGAGGGTTCTGTAACTAGCCTTGACAAAGCAAGTGAAAGAGCGGACTGGGAACAGTTCTCGCGCTGGAATAAACCAGATGTCAATAAATGGATCGAATCCTGAGGTTGTGTAAACTCATGAATGCAAAGTCGTGTTCACGGTCATATAGAAACTTCAATTTAATTAAATATTAACAGTATAACTTATGTTCCAAGTCGATATGACTATGACTAGTAATAATCTGGAAAAATATCTCCATTGACTGCGTCTTGTACAAATGCTGCAGCGCAGTTTGTAAGACGACGAGAGAGATTTAATTAATTCAGTTAATTCATTTAAACTGTAAATTACCGCAGGTTCTTCGCCTGCGTAACCTCCTGTTCTAATTTGACACTTCAAGAGTACCATTCCTTAGAATGCATGTACTGTACCTGACGCTAAATCCTGCAGCTCAGTGGCGACCTCGTCTGTACGTGCAAAAGCCTTGCGCGTACCACTGATAAATCAGCCCTGACTCCCATGGGGCATACAAAAGGCATTAGTACGCACAAAATGCTTAGTAAATGTGGCCTAATGAGTATTAGTACATTCTCCTGTAATGCATTTTACATTAACATTGTGTGCGTGTGGCTGTCGTAAATTACAGTATATTGTTGTTATAATGGATATTACTTACTGCACCCAGCAACAGATTACCAAACTAAAGCAATAATGTCCACATGCATTAGCAATTCTCAACCTGATCTGAGCACAGCAAAACCACTTCACTGTGTCAGTAAAGACAAACTTTTACCTGATGTTCCATACTGGCAGTGCTGATCTGTGGTCAGTTCCCATATGTGTAGTGGTGCACATTGGGATGCAGAACTCTGCTATATTAAGCATGCTGTTAGTGGCACTGTAGTGGATGCTGGGGATGGAGAGTGAGGTCCAGATCAGCCACTTCCCCCTAATGAGAGATGCAGTGGATCAGACATTGGCAAATGAATCGGCCCCATTAAATGTGCGTGTTAGTCAAGACGTCCGTGAAGGGCCGTAGTGAATTTGCAACGTGAGTCAGACTGTATCCTGTACTCGGTGAATTTAAATGAGACAGAATATCATTTAAATGGATTTGACCCGAATGTTGATGGAGCTCATTAACAGGGTTTGTTAGTGTGATGGTGGAATATAGTATGCTTACTGATATTTTAATGGTCTTCGCAAGATGTGTGTGTGTGTGTGTGTGTGTGTGTGTGTGTGTGTGTGTGTGAAATACACTGAGGTCTGTAGTGGATGTGAAAATCTGACACCATGTAACATATTAGATATCCTTTAGAGTAATAATGTATTCTAAAAAATATCAGGTAATTTAGAATCACTTGAACAAGAAAGTGACAGGCTTGAATTTGTGTGTGTGTGGTGTGTGTGTGTGTGTGTGCATGTTCATTGGTAGGAGGGAAGAATAGATTTCAGACCACTTTTGATGAACTCTTCCTCATTAAATGTTACCCTCTTCGTATACGTCTCTTCTCTTATCTCCTCTCCTTTTCTCTGTTCTCACTCCGATCACGCAAATCGTGATCGACTATTACACTGGTCACTACAGGCAAACTATAGTTCATGTAAAAGTCCAACCAGCACTGTACAACCCTGTAGAAACAGCACAACCCACAGTAAATCAAAAGGATTTATACATGAATGTGGCTGTTAAACATATTGTGTGTTGTACTTAACCACAGAATTAATGAAGAGATCAAATGAGTTCTGGGAAACACACACACACTCTCTCTCTCACACACACACACACACACACATCTTTGTTTTCTTGTTCCATGTGCTTTTGTGTTGGTTTCCCATGCCATTTCTGTTTCCACACCCTGTCATTTGTTACTCCGTCTCTTGTAATTATGATCACCTGTTTCTGTTTAGTTCCATCATTATACCTGGTGTATTTTACTCTGTCTGTTGCTTTTGTTCATTACTGGTCATTGCATGTAGCCCATGTTTCAGAGTCTTGGGTTCCGTGCTTCAGTATTCCCAGTTTGTATAGTTAGTGTTTCATTTTGTTTGTATTCTGTCTATGTTTACCCTCTGTTTAGTTACTGATTCTGTCATGTATCTTGTGTTTTGCTTTAGTTGACCTTGTCTCTTCATGTTGGTTACTTATCTGTTTCGCATTGCCCACATGAGATGACCCTGGACTCTTCTCATGGATTTGCCCGTAATAAGTCTTTATGTGTCTTTATGTGTGTGTGTGTGTGTGTGTTTGATGGTTTCATATATACATAAAATGAAAAATATACAGATGAACAAACCTTTGAAATCATTCGTGAGAGACATACACACAGAAAGGGAAGAGATAAGAAGAAAGTAAGAGCTAGAGAGATGGGGGACTGAATGAATGAGCAGTAATCTAAAGGATTATAATTGATATTGATCAGTGTTGTAACCAGGACATTCTGTTCACTATAGTAAAGATTCCACTCGGTGTTGAAATTGTTCTTCGGGAATCTTGGCCCATGTGGACAGTACAGCTTCTCGCACTTGCGGCAAATTAGATGGAGGTACTGACATGTTTTGTGCAGCCCATTCTACCCCATCCCAGAGATGTTCTACAGGAGTCCAATCTGGGAACTGTGAAAGGAAGTAAGGAAAACTCACGGTCATGTATACTTAAGTGACTAGTGACAACATGCAAGGAAAGTGTTTAGCGAGTGTATTTAAGTGAGTAGTGTATGTGTGTGTGTACTTGTGCTGTGATGCTGAGCAGCGCAGTTGCTGGGCCCACCCTGCCAAACAGAACCATGGACAGCAGCCCTCACTGTTTCAGCACCTCCCCCGTGAACAGCCCCTCTCTGAGTGTGAACAGAAGGCATCGTTTGCCCTGCCTGCCACACACTGAGTGATCACTTCTGCGCTCAGTCACTGTTCATGTCTGCTGCTCTTCCACACGCCATCCATGTCCTCTCTTCTCAAAACCGACTACACATGGTGTTCATCATCCTTTGTCTGTACTGTCCTGTCACAGTGTACGTGTGTGTGTGTCACAGGGTGTGTGTGGATGTGTCTCTGTGTGCGTATGTTGGGTGACAGCTTCTATGGCAAATTAACTTAATAACACATAAACACATAAAGACCAAACCCTGAAATCACTCAACATAACTCAACAAATGATGAGAATAATGTTGAGTAGGAAATTGGACAGCACTGCTGAGAAAGCAGGAGACAAGGGAACGAGAGGGTGAGGGAGAAAAAGAGAGATTGGGAGGATCGTAGAAAGGTGACTTACTACTAGCAGTGGTAGACAAGGCATGTAAATATGTTTCCAGGCCTCTTATGAACAGTGTGTGTGTGTGTGTGTGTGTGTGTGTGTGTGTGTGTGTGTGTGTTGTGAGTTTCAAAACCACCCACTTCAGATGAAGGCAGATAATGCTATTCAAGGGACTTGCCTTCTTAGGCCAGACTGATTGTTCATTTCTTATAGCCCCATTTTCAAAATGTGAATCTTCTTCTGTGCTGTTATCGAGCTCGTTCACACCTTATTGTGCAAAGATGTGTTTTCTTATGTGTTCTGATCTTTTGGTCTGCTTTCGTTTTTGCTTTCGTTTAGTCACGGCGCTGTGTGTGGATGCTGGTTCAGGCCCTCTCACAGCTCATTTATTGTCTGATTGAGGGACCTGTCTGCAAACAGACCAGTGAATCCTGGTCCAGGACGAGGCTTTGAGCTGTGTTCAAATTGGCCATGACGTCCTCCTTTGGGAGACCCAGCAGAGGAGACTACACTGGCAATGTTGTCAGGGAGGGAGAGGTGGCATACTTGCTCCCTGCTGTCAGTTACAGTAATACTGGCCAATCGTGGGCATCTGTGAGATCATGATCAGACATTTGTGGATAGTGCTTTCCTCCGATCATGAAAAAAATGCAGTGATTGGCTACATGTCCCTTGGAGGGAATATGTGGCAGTCCTTGCCCTCTCTGATTGGCAGCTGTTGTGTGACTGAGAGAAAATTGGGGAACAATATGAACAGCAAAATGTACAAAACCAGTAGTGACAGAACTGGGTCAGAGGACCAGTGCCGACATTGTCAGGGCTGGCTCCAGCGTGACTCCTCCGACCGCCACTAGGAGGAGCTAACGGGCCAGTTCCAGCTGGGCATCCCGCAATCAGCGGTGATCTGCCACAGCTGTCTCCCTTCCTACTTAAGGGAGAGAGTTGTGGCAGTTCACTGCTGAACTGTTTGGTCTTCATGCCGTGCGTTTTTCAGCCAGTTTTCTCAACTGGTCTCGTGTTGCGTCATTGGTGTCTCACCACCATTTCCCCTCTCTCTCTCTAGACTTTGCTTATTCAAGTACTTACCTCCTGCGCCACTTTCTGGCCTCCCTCAAGTTTTCCTCACACTATTATTTTCCTATCCAGTTTGGTTTTGTTTTGGGAAGGATTTTTTGTTCTTTGCTGCGTTCGCCAGCCAGCCAGTTACTTCCCCTGGCGTCTTTGGTTGTTCTTTGGTTTTACGTTCCCCCGTTGAGTATTACTTTTGTGTTATCGTTTGGTATTTCCTCCTGTGCGTTTTACGGTTGAGTTTTGTTTTCACGCGTTGAGTTTTTCGCGTTGCTTTCTGTCTCCTTGCTTTACTGCGTTCGTTATTGTTTTGTTCTTTTCGTTCGAGACGGCATTTGGGTTCAATTTTGCCTCTAACACCACGGTGGTTTCTGCTGTCGGATCCCACCGCCTGACAGACATGTGCTAAACTGGATTAAAGTGGTTCTCTGTGGGATCATTTTGATGTTGCAATGGGCAGACTTCTCTTACAGACGATAGAGTCGGACAATACTGTATCTAGGTAGTCAATGGGGAGGACGGGTACAGCTCCATCAAGACAGACAGACTGCCCCAATTACATACTTAACACTAATACTAACTAGTTTTAGTATTATCCCTTCCTTAGTATTATAGTCACAAGTTGAACATGCTCAAAAATCCACAAACCATATTGTTATTGAATATAGTGCCAAACTTGAACACGCAAGGTTAGCAAATACAGCACTTCTGCTCTTTTGGAGGATCTTTACCACCTCAAAGCATTATGGTCAAAGGTGCAGTTCCTGTCCATTTTCATTCATTTGTTTGAAGGAGAAATGTATGCTTCAGAGTCACAGCATGGTACAACATACGCAACACTTTATCACTTCCTATTGGTGGTGTTGGCTGCAGGCCAGACGGTCCTAGCAGTTGAGGATGTGTGAAGATTAGGTCAAGCGTTGTCTGGGAGGCCTAGAGCCCATGTGAAATGGTGAGTTCATTAAAATGGCCGCACTTGCATCTCATTGACGGTAGCCTATTTAAACTCAGACGTCTCCTTGAGTAGGTTAGTGGATTAGGAGATACTTCCCACACAGAGCCCTGCTGCAGAAAATGAACTCCGATGAAAGCTGACACAGGGGTGGTGGGAGGAGCCACAGTGATGGGTGGGATCAGGGAGTGGTGGGAGGAGCCACAGCCCCTGAGATGAGTTGACACTCAGTAACGACATATCAGGTGAGGATGTGCCTCAGCAGAAAGACAGGATAGATTATTAAGCATCTCCACATACTGAAGTATGTAAATTAGGGAGTGATAATGTGCAAGGATGTACTCTGGCAGCCCAAGCTAAGGGAGCTTACAGACCCGAGCCAGCGTCAGCATTCACAAAAAGAGCTGACGTAACCGCCTTATAGTCATCATACCATCCCAGTTTAACACAACTCCAACACCTAGCTATGTTCTCCTTATCTGCATATGCAGCCACATTTCTGATAGGTCACAGACCTCTGCGGGCTCATCTCTTCACAACAAACACATGTACATAGGCTGTTAAAGCCTTCAAAATTTCCATACCAGTACACTGTGTTTGAGTTGTGATTCATTTAAAAGTTTCCACAACAGTGCTCAGATCATGCAGTGACTCTTAGAATTCTGCACAGCTGCTTTGTATAAACGTCCCCAAGTCTCCCACTTATCCATCAGGTGGTGACATCAGTTAAAGTGCTCAGTGTTTCTTCAGGAGACAATCCTGAGAAGGTTGTACACTGTATTACATGTATTACATCCTGGTCCTAAATAGACAAAAGAAACAAGAGAAATGATTGACGGGTAGGGGCGGGGCTCGACGTGACAGGAAAGTGATTTGACCAAGGGCCTCACATTCGTGGATTAAAGGAAGAATCCTGGATGGATGGAACTCTAACAATAACCATCATATTTGTTGTTTTAATTCCTGAGCATTAGAAAAGCTTTGGGCATTTTATAAGACTAATTACATGAAAGTTAGATTACAGTGGAATATTATAACACACATACCACCACACACACACACAAATAAGATTTCATAAGTATATATTTCATACGCAGTTTCATAGATTCCAACACAATGATCCATGAGTCTAGATGGTGATGGAGAACAGGACGAGACTCATTATTACATTTGAGTTCTTGAAAAAATTCCAATTCTGAGAAGTAGAATTTCTCCTGTTTTCCCAAACCAACTAACTAAAACACAGATACAGACTCTCCATTAATGACATTTGCATGACCTTTGGCAATAACATGACAATAACACGTTCCAGTGAACACAACGGGGTCCATGGCTACAGACCGAAATTGAGCGACAGTGTAAAGTGCTTTGACGGTGTGAAGTGGCAATACGTCAATGGCTATGCGTCTGAGGGGGACTAGATTTGAGATTAAAGAGTCACATTTAAAAGTGACGTGCAATAATCCGTGAGTAACGTCAGTCAAAATGTCAATGTCTCAGTGTTGTAAACAGTGTCTCGGTGTTGTAAACAGTGTCTCGGTGTTGTAAACAGAGCGTTCCTGCCAGCAGTATCTGCTGACCTGCTCGGCCCTCTTGGAGCAGATGCTGCAGAACCTTCTGCCAGATGGCAGGCGAGAAAACAGACTCAGAGAGGAGTGGGAGGTCTTGTCCACAATGCTGGACACCTTGAGGACGCCCCGTGAGTGGGAGATGTTCTCCACGGTGGTGGAGGTGTTCTGATGATGTGCTTGGCTGTCCGAGCTGTCCTCTGTACAGATTTGCGATTAGAGATGTTGCAACTGGCAAATCAGACAGTGATGCAGCTGGTCAGGTTGTTGTCTGTGGTGCCCCCTGTTGGACGTGGTGAGGAAGGGGGGGAAGGATGCTTGCCTTCTGTAGCCGGGGCTGGCGTCTCATGTGAGGTTTTCTATTCCAAGGAGCTTCGTGGAGGGTGTGGTTGGGGGAGTCTGATCCTGATGTGAAACTCCTGTACAGGTAACATGTATGCGAAAGTCCTTAAGGAAAACCGTTGAACTCGTCCTAATAATGGTAACACGTTCGTTATGTTTATTATTCGTGCACAGCTGCAGTTGTGAAAATGGCTGTGTCGCAAGGAGAAACTCTGAAGCGTAATCAGAACAGGGTAGAAATAAACATGAGTTCATCGCCGCACCGGCGGGGGCCGCGTACTGCACAAGGAGAGGAGCTCCCGATAGAGAGAGCGACTCATCACATCAATCAGCCCCAATCATGGACAGTGAGTGTGTGTGTGTGTGTGCTACAAAGAGTTGCTCCGGAGAACAGAGAAAGACAACTGAGTAAAAGGGAAAGGAAGGGGACAACGTGCAATGACTGTGTGTGTGTGTGTGTGTGTGTGTGAGAGAGAATGAGTCAGTGCATACACGTGTGTGTGCATCCAGCTGGACCAAATGTGTGTTCATGTTCTGAGTGGGCGCCGTGGTTCTTAATATCCCAGCACCAGCCACAGCGTGGAGCGCCAGGCCTCCTGCAGTTGCCCTGGCATGCCTGAGAGGCAGCAGCGCCCCTCTAAAGTGCTGCCAGCGTTGGCTCTTAACTGCCCATCAAGCAGTGCTGTGCCAAGGTCAGGTTTCCCCCCGTGACGCATCCATCCTCAAAGGGGCTGCTGGCCACGCCCGTCTGGGGGGGGGGGGGGCACCTGCAGTTTGGTTACAGCAAGGAACACGCCTGGAACATGTTGCAATTCAGAATAACTTGCTGTTTTATACATTTCAGTCCTTATTCACTATATGGAATGTTGGCAAGGCCACTGCTGTGAAGTTTGAATTATTGTAGGCTAAGTATCTATGCAAAATTTGACTCACCAAAGGCAAGACGCCTTTAAGATTAAGCCACATAGGGTTATCTTATTTTAAATAAAGCTTTTAATTCAAAATGCACTGAGCGGAAATTAATTGTAATATGAGATCGTGTTTCTTGACAGTGTTTCATGATAAATGGTGTCTTCCATTATTGAAACTAATTGGATGGTAGGTTTTGGACAAGAGATTCAATGTGGGGAGAACAGAGAATAAACAGAGAGAGGGGAGAGAGAGAGACAGACTGAGAGAGGGGGAGGATGGACAGAGGTGAGAGGAAGAGAGAGGAAGAAAAGGGAGATGGACTGTGCTGTTAGTTTTGTTGCTGAGTGCAAAGCAGCCAATCACCCACTCTCTCTACATATACAGAGATGGAGAAAAGAGAGAGAGGAAGAGAGAGAGCCCTTGTATTATATCTGTGGTGTATCAACACTGAAATATTATTGTAGCTGAATATTGATCATCAAAACTTCACTTTTATAAATAAAGGCTGCTTCCTATATTTGGGGAAAAAGACATTCCTCACAGACACAAGACAAATGGCCCTACACTATAAAAATGCTCATGCATTCTTATCATGGGGACATTCAGTCCCCACAAAGTTTAAATACATGAAACCCCATTCAACCAATCACCCCTAAACTCTCACACCACTCATAACAGCTTCCTGAGCTGTCAGTCTTGGACTGCTAAAAGCCCAGTGCCATCCACATTGGCAGTGTTAGATTTGCATACAAACACCTGTCCACCAATCAGAGCATTCCAAGCAACAATAGGTCAATGGAAAGGACTGTGACACTGGCCAGTTGGTCTTGCTATAGCATTAGATTATAGGCAAACTGGAACGTGACGTGTTCAAAATAGGTTTTAATATGTTACAATGAATGGCACAATCACAATATTAATTGCAGTGGTTGTCTTTGGTTCATTATATGTAGCCCTATGCCGGTAACAGTTGCTCCTCAACGGGGCTTCAAAGCGACAGTGTTGGTGTATGGGTGGAGTTGAACTGAGGAGGTGGGTGGAGGCTCAGCAGCATGGTGGAGCAGCTTGGACTTACATCCTTGCAGGACAATCTTATTAGCTCCAGGTTCTCCACCTGCTGTCCTGCAGACGAACTCCATCACACGTGTTTGTTTAGTGACTCCTAAAACAGTTTATTTATTAGAAATGACATTAGGGAACAAACAAACAAACAAACAAATACATGTGAACATGTACAGGGCAGAACTGAATATTAAATTAATTTAACATTGATATAATGTATTGGGTATTTGTACAAAAATATTTCCACTGAATGCCACTGAACTAAAGAGCTTGATAATTATACGAGTAGAATTGAGCCTCTTAACACCGGAAAACAAACAAACTTTACAGCTAAAATTAATTAGCACTGTGGTCCACTACAGCCAACCATGTATTAGTTGAACAAAATAACCTATTTAAAAACAAAGAATTCTGGCTTTATGCCTGAGGAAGATTAATGACATAAGGTCCACTCAGGCTTCCTTAGAGGATCTGCCAATCACAGCACAATGGCTCTGTGATCGCTTAGCTAGACCTGAGGTGTTCTCTGGAATTTTTAAGCATTTATCCTCCTGCTGGTCACGCATTACTGACGTCTGTTGCCAGACACATCCATCGTGCTCTATCTTCAGTACGCACATGTTCCCCCTCTCTCTCTCACACACACACACACAAACATACTCTCACACAAATGTATAGCTGGAGAAAGCACAGCACCGATAAACACACGAGTGTGTGCTCACATTGAGATGAACGCAAAGACATGAATAGCCACACCAGAAAGATAAAGAAAGCACAAAAGACAGCAGCTTCTAATAAGTACTCTCACCAGCCCACTCCAAATATATGACACGGATCAAACGCTTTTCCAGCGAAAGAAGTGCCAGTGACACGAATTGGTCAAGAAATGCTGCACTGGTGAGGTTTTAAAATCCAAACCTAAACTGGCAGCACATTTTCAGAGGGTGCACCACTTCAAAATCATGCCTTAGTAAGCTGATAGATCCCTTTTCCGGGTCTCTTGGGCCTGGGCTATAAATAGCTCTGGGAATGTTATTTTTGTCCTTGTGTGCCAGAACCCTGCTCCTTTACTCTCTGGCACCTTCCAAATCTTCCCCTCCCTCCCTCCCCTTCTCTTCATTTTTCAGTGCCTAATCTGCTCCATCTTATTTTGTCTATCACTACTTCATTTTTTCCCCCTTTGATTGTTTTACTCCCTCTGTCTGTTTCCCTCTCTCTCATGCTTGACAGCAGTCAGGCGCTAAGCGTTCTGTGTAGAGGAGAGATAGCACGCAGACACGAGGAGAATACAAATACGGCTCAGCTAATGAGGCCAAACCTTCTTAAGGGAGGGGCACAGGGGGAAAGAGAATAGGTTGATTGAGAAGAGAGAGACAGACAGAGAGAGAGACAAGAGAGAGGGGAGAGCAAGAGAGCAGGGGAGAGAGACTGAGAATTAAACGTGGTTCTGTGGTTCCCACTGAAAATGTTCAAACAAGTACCTGCGAAGGTCTTCTAGGCAAGATAACATTCAGACTATTTCGAACCATAACAGCTGTTACCCAAACGTTTTTTTAAGGCAATGTAACGTTGTCCCAGAGTACACTTTCTCAAGGGCATTCCCATGCCTTAACAAACTGTGATTGTTCATTACCATTTTTATCTTTTTCAAGAGGCGTCAGTATTAATCAGATATTACCACAGTGGCCTTGGGCGCTTCGTGTACTACTCATCCAGCAGCTGCCCGAAAAGCCCTGAATCCGCTCATCGGGTAATTAAGATAATTACTCATGAACCAGGTCGTGTGTGTTTCTCAACGCAGCCCTGGGGACAGCCTGCTGCCCGTGTGGTATCCCTCCTCACAGGACACTCGCTGATCTCCGGGAGCCAGAACATAGGAAAATGTCCGCACCACCTGGTGGGCTGTGAGCACTAGCTAAGCAGAATCCCCCCCCCCCCCCAATATAACAGGCCAAAAAATGCTATTCCCTCGCATCGTGACGAGAAGAATTAAATGGAAAGTAGCACGCGCGGATTCACCGTTTGGCAGCTGTACGTATCCAGAGAGACGTACATATATTTTTAGCAGTATAACAATATTTAGCAGCATGACGCTACGCAGTGATGCTGGAGGATCAGCGCATCAGGCGACCGTGCGATCTGTCTGAGGTACGCCCACACCGGGCCACCTTTAGCACCGCGTTCATCAACAGCCGTTCGTACACCTCATTTTAGCAGTCTCTCTCGCTCTCTGTTCCTGTCATTTCGCTTGTAACTTCATTCAGTAGGGAGACCCCGCTGTGTAGTGCGTTATCGCTCTGGGGAGCGAACAGAAACGCAGATTCACTTTCCTGGACACAGATTAGCTGGAACCGGCAGACTCGATTGCAATGCCGGTGTTGATTTACCCACAGAAAGCCTTTGTAGTCTGGGCAAGAACTGCATCTTCCCAGATCAGTCTGTTGGGTGTAATCTCGGCTACGGAAACCTGATAAGTCGGATTTTCCGAAAGTGTGGGGGAACAACAGTTTTGCCTTTCAGAATGCCAACACATCAACCACTGCCTTCTAAACATACTGTGTACCGTATCAGTTGCTGCTGTCGGTGTTTAGAAGAAGATAAACGGACCCAGAGGAGACCACAAGGATCAAGCAGCCAAAACTGCACTAATTACTAATAAACATCTTAGCTTTGGATCAGAAATGCATTTGGAAAGTGTTACTACTCGCAATGCCTTGGACAGGATAACGCAACCGTGCTGAATTACTGTCCCGTAGTCCCGAGTTCTCCTCTCCTGATTGGCCCTCTTCCACTGTAGGTCACCGCCCCCTCAGATGTATGTGGGTCTTGTAGTTCCTGTATAATTCGTGTGTAGATCTTTGCTGGAGTTCACGCCCAATACCATGTTCCTAGCTCTGAGTTCATTGGCCCTGACCCTTTGTGGTTGTGGGGTCTTTAGTAAATCTGTCCAATAGAATATCATTACCCTCTTGTTTTAACTAAATCTCATGGACTTGAGAACTTAATGACTTCTGCACATTTCAATAATTTCTCATTTTGGATACTTATGGAAATATTTAATTTATTACTGATACATTTTTTTGTTGTTGTACTTTTGTAAATGTCAGTGATTTACATGTAAAAATGTAACAAATTTTACAATTAGTTCATTAATGAAATAACAGCACCACAAATCATAAAATTCAAAATGGGACCCAATAAACTACAGACCAGTCAAAACAAACATGTTTGTAAAACACATATAGAGCTGACATTCCATGTATTTTTCCAGTGTTTAGGAGTTAAATAAGAATACACCACATCTTTCACTGCAGTTTGGGGTTTTACAGAGTGGCCACCATGATGTAAGTTAAAATAGAAGTAGCCAACATTACTGCTGTTCTATAAGAACTTGGAAAAGGTATTGGTCATCTGAGTTTATAATTTAATACACTTTCATTTTATGAGGTTATTTCTGGACAAGTCCAATTAACTGTGTCAGGAGAGAACAAGGACTTGAAGCAGAACTGGGAGGAACCACGCAGCACTCATTCGGGTTCTGATCAATCAGCACTTACGCCAACATCCTGGTCACGATCTGTCCAAAACAGACAATAAACTGTTCTGTGGTTCTCCGACCACTGTACCACTGTTAACGGGCTAGTTAAGGAGCTTTAAATCATTGGTTTTGCACACGTTCCAGCTGTGGACCTTTCACGTGTGCCCAGAACAACTGGCTCACACTCACTCACACTTTTAGAAACATCTACCTTGTGCCTACATATACTAGAAACGTCATTTTACACCTACAAACACAAAATGTCAGTCACCTACACAGTTAATCACTGATCAGTTTCTGACCCCTAGACCACAGCTTACCAGAAATCATTTGGTTAATATGTATAAAATGTGCAAAGCTATTAATAAATATGTCTACCAAAATATTTGGCACAAATGTTTCAAATTCACAAATCAATAATGTAGAGTAAAGTTTCAGGGTCAGATATTAATTTATTAATAAAGTCTCTGATTAATCAGAGAATAATTACAGCACATACAGGCTACGCTGCATGACTAGCAGGCACTTTCAGAATACATTTAGTGTCAAATTTATATTTTACACCGACGTCCTCACATCTGGGAGAGCCGACTAGAAGCTGTTCTATCTGGAAACCTCAGGTCTCATGAGGACAGACATCTTCACCACGCAAGTCTTTCACAGGCACACATACTCACACACCCATACAAATAATAGGTGGCATACAATTTCCTGCAAGGTGCAGACATAAAGTCACCCATATACAGTCTCTCACACACATACTCACACACACACACACACACACATTTGGGACTTGGCAGTACCTACAGAATGAAATAGAAAAAGATTTGCCAGTCCATATAGGACCCCACATCTCTCCTGAAACCACACAGTGTTCCAATATTTCACAAGCTCTGCAGGGAGTTATCAGGGTTTGTGTGTGTGAATATGAATATGTAGTGTATAATATTAAAGTGTGTAGTGATCTTGTATTATTTAATCCCACCTCACATCATAGAGTATTATTAATGCTGTAAAATATAAAGCGTGTGCGTATGTGTGTGTGAGTATGTTGTCCTGAGAATTGTGGGTGTGATCATTAAGGGGGTGGAGCAATGGGTGTGGTCCAGTTCCTGCCGTCATGGAGACGAGTCTGTCCCTGGTTGTCAGGGTAGATAATCTCCCCCACGGTTACGTAGGTCCCTGTGAGGAAGCCGAGGAATCCAAGCCCGGCGATGGACACGTCCTTTAGGATGAGGAGGGGAGAGGGCCGCGTTGGCATGGCGACAAGCTCCACCAGTGGTGGGAACACCAGTGCGAGGGCGGAGCTGCTCACAGCACCCACCAACGAGATCACAAGATCTAGTCGAGGAACCAACACTGCCATCACACCTGCAGGAGGGGAACAGGAAGAGATGAAGAAATGCTTGAGATGATCGTCTTCAGGCTGGTTTTGATGCAGCCGATCGAGGAGCAGTTGTGGATTAAAATGTCTCAGCACAGTAGCGTGTTAGGTTGATGGTTACATAAATAATATCATTGCCAAGGTAACGTTATTGTACCCATGCTAATGGAAATTCACCAATCATGCTCACACAACCCTGATGATTAGGGCTGAGTCTCCAACGCCCTTATTTTAGACATCCATCACATATACATTTAAACCATGTTCAGTAATACCTTTGCCAATAAAAACCAATCAGTTTCTCTGATGACTAGGGACTGAAACTTGCATTCCCCATTTAAAATAGAACATAGCTAAAATACCACAGGACGACTAACAGACCGAAAACAACGAAGTGCTAGATGCTAGATGTTTTTACAAACATATTCATACATATTCCCTGAGTACAACCGGTCCAGTAAACCTCGCTAGGACGGTGCCCCATAACTTAAAAGTTTTTAGAGTGCAGCCATGAAACACCAAATAAACATCCCGTAGGCCATAGCTTGTTTTTTTTTTTTTGAGTAATCAATGTGCAACGAAATGTAACGGAGCCAAAACTGAGAACCCTTTCCTGTTGTACAAGGACGACGGCCATCTTTATTCCTCCACACCGTTTGCTCGTGTGTGTTCTCTGCTACCGGCCCTGTATGTTGCACCACTGAGAGCAGAGAGTAAGTACCACTGGCACAACGGCAGGCGACCTGAGCAGAACTACTACACGCATCACGAGTCTTACTCAGGAACCAACTCCGTCTTATCCACTGTGAGAGAACATTTGCGAGCCGTCCAATTGGGTTTACTGCATTAACCGCTCAGAAAATGCGGCCAGTTCTTTAACTAAGACAGTAACACACAAACCCAGTCTACCTAAACTAATGAGAGGCGTTATTTCTTGTCAGTACCGATCACATTATTTAAACTTTCACTTGACACTGGGGGAGTATGTAAATGTCAGGGGGAAGGTGTTTCAACCAGGAGCTGATGGGATTATTGTTACATGCTAAATGAAAATGCATAATTTTGCTCACTGGCAGGAGCTACAATCAACAAGAAAGATAATACCACAGGACATTAGAAGATGATCTGTCGAGATGCAGACATTTGGGGGAAAATAAAAAGCATTTTCATTATTCATTCATTATTCAACATTAAGGGTGCTGTGCTGGACCACCCGTTTACCAATCAAAGGGGACAGACCGTGCACAAGCATCCAAACTTGTCTGTGCATATGTGCATATGTCTGGATATATGCATATGAAGTGTGTGTATCTGCTTGTGACTAAAATTGCAGTAGGTTCTTATGGCAAGACTACACGAACTCAAAGAAGCTTGAGATGGTGGTAGACAGAAAGATAAATGTTGAAAGTGCATCTGAAACATTCATGTGATTGCGGAGAGAGAAAACCGTAGTGAAATAACAGCTTGTGAGATGTCTGACTGCTCGAGCAGCAAGTCAGCCAAACGTCTGCGGTGCAGACAGGGCGTGTGACCGTTATACAGACACGAGGCCAAGTTCACGACTGGCTGGAGGGAACAGACTGCTCACAGGTGTCGTTTAACGTGGCATTAGTTCCATCTCATGGTCACACAAACTTCTCCCCCAGTTAATGAACTGGACAGCAAAGATCCACGGAGGGCATGTTTAAGTTAGGCTCCTCCCCATCGGGGATGGCGGCACAACGGCGGACCAATGGGCTGCCAGGTGCCAGGTTCAGCATGCTAATCATCCACAGTTGGATTTTTGTTTGATATTTTTGCGGAGAACAGGAAGACACAATAGAGATGAAGAGAAAAAAAAATAAGAGAGAGAGAAGAGAGAAATGGCCATGGGAGATCACTGAACACAAAACAACTGTGTGTGTGTGTGTGTGTGTGATTAGCAGCATTGTTATAGAATTGTTATTTAGTTATTATTATTATGGTCAGAAGTAGTGGTGTGCATTTTGTGTTTGAAAAGCTAGTGTGTGCATCGGGATATTTAGCATCAGACATCTAATGTCAGATCAATACTGTGTGTTGTTCTGAAATGGAGACCAAACATTTTTTCACAGCCCTGAAAATGAGGACAAGCCAACACACACACACACACACAGACAGACACACACACACACACAGCTCCAGGCTACAATGGTTCATAAAAAGCCTACACAGAGGGAGAGAGCCTCAAAAGGGGAATTCTTTAATTCATAATACTAAAAGAATGACTCTTTCAAACACACACAAATATTCATACATATACACAGCAAGACATTTGCCAACACATGTACATATTATACATAAAAGAAAAAGTGCAGTTCTCTCTCTCTTGGACACACACACACACACACACACACACACACGCACACATTCATGCACGTACATTCATGCACATATGAACACACACATACAGAAACACTCACAAAAAGATGTTTAATTATTAACCAGTCTGATACTGCCACCCTGAGGACATTTGTACATCTAATACAATTCAAGGAGAAGAAGAGAAAGACAGAGAGAGAGAGAGAGAGAGAGAGAGAGAGACAGACAGAGGAAAGAAGACAGACAAATGAGAAGACAGACAGATACAGAGCCAGGAAGGTGACATGGAACTGCAGCTAGGGGGCAGCACTGCTCACCTCTGCGTGAAGAATTAGCTAGCCAGCCCCCTAAATGTCAGGACGGTGCTTAGCGAACGCTACATTTTCAGTAGTCCTAAGGGACATTTAAAGAGAACATGGGTGATGGGATTAATGGACAATAAAGAGCCAAGAATGACAGGTCTCTTGTTAAAAACGTCTTACGATTCTTACGGCCATTGTGAATCTCACTATATAAATTCTATTCCAGGCTCATCCCCAGAGCTAAGGTAGGGGTGTGGGGTTGAGCTCTGTGATGGGGTTCACCACGCAGCTAAGGTAGGGGTGTGGGGTTGAGCTCTGTGATGGGGTTCACCAAGCAGCTAAGGTAGGGGTCTGGGGTTGAGCTCTGTGATGGGGTTCACCACGCAGCTAAGGTAGGGGTGTGGGGTTGAGCTCTGTGATGGGGTTCACCACGCAGCTAAGGTAGGGGTGTGGGGTTGAGCTCTGTGATGGGGTTCACCACGCAGCTAATGTAGGGGTCTGGGGTTGAGCTCTGTGATGGGGTTCACCATGCAACTAAGTGAGGGGTTCAGGCTGGAGCTCTGAGATAGACCCATGGGGTTAAGAGAAGGTTCTCGTGGCCGGGTTCTGTCATACTTAAGTGATGCATCTGGTTGGTAATTGGCCTGCTAGAGGAGACCTGTGATGGCCTCTTGGTGGCGCTCTGGGGCAAGCCTGTCAGCATGTGTGTGGCAGGTAATATTTCACAGAGCCTCCTGCAGACGGAGATAAACGAGTAGACACTGGCTGAAGCCCGCAACTCTGCTGTGCCTCTGAAGATATCTAAGCCAGTATGTTACATAAACACACACACACACACACACACACACACACACACAGTATCCATGCGCTTGTCTCAAACCATCATGGACTTCAGGATAAGAGAAGCCAAAAGGTGAGAGAAGGGTGGGAACTGAGAGATAAGAAAGAGGGCAGAGACACACACTCACTCACTCACACACACACTCTCACACACTCACAGGAGAGAAACACATCTATCTGCAGTGAGTGATGTGATAGACAGAGTGCAACACATGGAAAGACAAGCAAAGAGAGAGGAAGATAAAGAAGGAAAAGCTGAAAACAACAAGAAAAAAGGAGAGAGAGAGAGAGAGAGAGATTGGAAGATGAATAACTGGTTGCTTAGAGAAATATTCCATAAATTATATATTCTATAAATGGCATACTCTTAAACCTTTTACAAACATACCCCCCCATCAAACACTCTGTCTCACACATACATGATGACTCTCACTCAATCTCTCTCACTCTCCCTCAAACACACACACACAGGTGCTATCTGGTTTATTGCTGCCGGGGTCAAACAGAATTAGGTTTGTATAAGTCTGTGAGAGAAGTCTGTGTGTGTGTGTGTGTGTGTGTGTGTGTGTGTGTGTGATATAGACTTACAGGTGAGAATGGTGAGCAGGGCTCTGGTGAAGAGGTCAGCCAGGTGCTTCCATGGTTCTGAGACACGCTTACACACCACAGGCAACAGGATCTCAGCAGGGACAAAAAACTGAACTGCAAAACTCACAAACACTCCGAATGAATATAGAACCTTCACCAGCAGATTAGACCTGCAACACACACACACACACACACACACACAAATATTCAGGCACACGACAAATACTCTTTTAAATACTATTTTTGGATCAACATGCAAGATAACACGCTCAAAACATAATCCAATCTATCTGCATACTAGTTATTTGCTGTGAGCAGTACTAGTCATTTGGCTTTGCGAGTTTGTTCTAAATTTTTTAGTAACAAAGCAGAAAATGCAGTCATGTCTGCTGCCTCTGTTCAAAGAAAAGATACAGACTAAGGGTTAGGATTAAGTTTACTATGGTTGTTATGGTCACCAGGAGTCATGTGGCAGGTTGAGTGTGATGCTTCCTTTGATGTCATCACCAAAGTGCAGGTAGCCGAGTGTTGCCAAGGAAACGTAAAGGACAATAACGATGGCCATCCCGATGTTGAGAGCCTGCTGGAAACGTCGTGACTCTCTCATCTGGTTCTCTAGAGGAAGCACCTGAACCACAGCACAGAAAAGGACTATTTCTCTATATGTGTGTGTGAGAAACTCATGGGCCAGTCTACAGAACACACACACACACACACATCCCTAAAAGGACAATACTCACCACCCCAATTCCTTCAAAGGCAAAGATGGCCGTCCCGAAAAAGAAGGGGAACTTACTCCATGTGGAGACATACGGGAGGCGCCTAGGATCCCCCACGTCCTGCACAACACACACACACACACACACACACACACAAAACACCTATATTACTACACTCCCCAAAACCCAGAAATGCACGGACACCATCACACCATAGATATCTTCTCTTTTACTTTAGCAGGAAATTCTTTGACTTGCTTTTAAAGTTGAAACATCTTTGTTCACGTGCCCAAATCAATAGGGGAACACCTGTGTGTCTGCTCTTAATTGAAACACCACAAAGTCCTAATCAAGGTTATTTTCCGTTGACATCCTGAAGGTAAGGATGTAATTGTGAAAGGAACCCCCCCCAGAACTGCTGAACCTCCCTCCAACCAGACCTTCATCGAGTATCTTCACTAAGCAGCTTACAAATCATCTTCGATCGTTCTGCTTTCATTTGATTTGGTTGTTTTTCTATTTAATGTGTGTGATTATTGCCTTCTTTTTCTTCAGGATTATTATCGTCAAAATTCCTTTTATGTGCCATTGATTTAGGATTCATTTTCATTTTTATTATGATTTAAGTAGATATTATTTGGCCGTTGAGCACTTTCAAACTGCGTTGCTAGAACACACTTACACTGAGGATGTAGGTGAAGATGAGCACCAGGCTGATGGCCATGCAGAGGTTAGCGGCCGCACAGAGGGTGGCCATGTTCCTCAGATCCCTGATGAAGGTCAGGAGGATGAGGAAGGGCAGGAGGAAGAGTATGTACAGCCTCTGGTCCAGCCCCGTCATCATGGAGACAGCTGGCTCGCCCAGAGGGGAAGAAACATCACGTCCTTCCGAGCTGTTGGAGTAGAGTGCTGTCGGCACCACTGCAGTTGCGTTAGCATAGTGACCCTCCACTACCTGCATGTACACACACACACACACAGGGCACACACACACACACACAAACGCACGCAGGGCACAAACACACACACACACACACACACATGCACCCACATTTTCAATTATATTCACCCAAAATGTGGTGGATCCTGAATAAACATCTGTGTGTGTGTGTGTCCAATTGGATCGTGATGTTTACCTGTTTGATGTTCTCTGCCAGGAAGACAAAGTAGACACTACAGAAGCCCAGCTGGGTCAAAACCAGGAAAAAGTCCACTAGTTGTCTAAAAATGAAAATATCATGAAAACATGCTGAGAGGGAAAAGAAAAACAGCATGTGATGCTGATCTCATGATCACAGAGCTACTCCAAAATAAAAGTCATTTTTTTGTGAAAATGTACAGTTGTAACTGTTAATGTCAGAGTGTCTGGGCACTCAGCCGAACTGCATGATGGGATAGATCACCTCCCAAAAGGAGCGCATTTCCTGAGGCACTGGGAGGAGCTCATCTCCATGGCAACAGCTACAGTGTTACTGTAACCAAGAGTAGATCTCTTCAATCTGGAGGGGGGAGGTGAGAGAAACCGTCTATGTTGCACTGGGTCACTTCAGATCTCTTTTACTTTTGAAATCTAAACTTATGTCTTATGCGCTACTCTACTGAAAGTCAAAATCTGTATCTTCCTCACTCAGCATGACTTACACTGATGCTCTTTCATACTGTACAGAGACCTCGGGTCTGAAAAAGTAGTGGTAGTATATATGTATATTATACAGATGCGTGTCTCACACACACACGGGGACGCATACAGACTTTTTCTGTGATGCAGTGTTCAGCAGTCTCCTACTTTACTCTTATAGCTGGGAGCTGAGTGTATGACTTATGCGATTGGAGGGCTGATCGAGGGGGCGTGGTCTCACCTTTCACTCAGCTGGTGACTGCAGTTTACCAAGATGTGCATACAGTGAACACAGACCACACCCATAATCACCAAACACACTGGCCCTAACTGAGAGAGAGAGAGAGAGAGAGAGAGAGAGAGAGAAAGAGAGAGAGAGAGACATTAAAACCAGGTGCATATGTCTTTATGTCCCATTGTTAACTCACACCCAACAGATGTCCATCTATATCAGCCATTAGAAACATGCAAGGTGAATAGCACATGCAGACACAATATTATGCGGGATCAGGATGTGGACTTAAACCTGCCCTATAAGAGAGGTCTGGGATCAGGATGTGGACTTAAACCTGCCCTATAAGAGAGGTCTGGGATCAGGATGTGGACTTAAACCTGCCCTATAAGAGAGGTCTGGGATCAGGATGTGGACTTAAACCTGCCCTATAAGAGAGGTCTGGGATCAGGATGTGGACTTAAACCTGCCCTGGACTTAAACCTGCCCTATAAGAGAGGTCTGGGATCAGGATGTGGACTTAAACCTGCCCTATAAGAGAGGTCTGGGATCAGGATGTGAGGACAGGCTTTGAAGCTCAGATATTCCCGTATGAATAAACCCAGTAAGAAAATGCAGGATATGTAAGTAATAACACACCATCTCCAACACTAACATAAGCATATTAGGTTGATCTTCAGACACATTGGCAAACAAATACCGTTCCAGATCTACAGCAGATCCCCCGTTGAAACCAACAATGTTTTGCCTGTTCAGCTGTAATATGCAAGCAATATGCAGCAAGTGTCATCACATAACTCACACATAACTCTAACCTTTATCTATTAACTCTTAACAGCTTGACACTGCAGATGAATCTAATCTAATTACACCTTTAAGTTACATGATCTCCGAATGTGACCTTGTCTGTTTTCAAATCAAAAGAACATCCATGAATATGTAATTAACTGCCATTTTGAACAACCAAACAAATTTATAGAAACGTTTCCCACCTTGAACGCCCATTAGGGTAAAGCTGATGAAACAAATCGTTTCAGAAACAAACAATATGCAATCAACGATTTGAATTGCAGGCTAAATATATGCTTACACATCTTCAGGCCAATTGGATCACAGCCACAAAGGGGGCGTGGTTTAAGTGGGCGGTTTCTCTTGAAGGGACGATAATAGAATACTGGGCCAAAGCCATATTTGAGAGACTGCTACATGTGAGTAATGGGGCGGCTGGAAGCTGATCCCAGACCAGCACTGGCAGACAGCGAGACTGAGCCTGTAGGGAGATAGGCGGACATGTTACCCACCAATATTCCAGCGTTCCTCAAGGCCAGGGGTAGTCCAAGCAGACCGGTGCCAATATTGCCTTTTAACAGATGAAGTAAGGTCTGAGTAAACCTGAGACAGAGAGAGAGACACAGACAGATACAGAAAGAAGGATGGGCAGACAGAGAGACAGGCAGCAGGGGACAGACAGACAAAACAGGCAAAAACAGACAAAGAGAGGAATGAAGAGAGAAAGACCAAGTTAGGATTACTTTTAAATAGTTTTTTTTTTCGATGTAGAGGTTGTTTATTTTGCAAATGGATGCAATGCATGTTGGTTCTGTTCAGCAGAGCTTCACTCTTGGCCCAAGAATTGGACGCAATTGGACACAGCCTTACCTCAGCAGACATGCCTCATGACCAGTCTAACAGCCAAGGCACACCCTGGCATGGAACAAGTCTCATAAAGTCTGAAGAAATGTACACAAAATCAATACTGGCCCGACTAGAATTCCGGACCTGAGCTCTCGTTGTTTTTAATGCCTTTGGCTGTTTATTCTCCAAACTGCTTTCTAAACACTTCCCAATTACTGCCACTGGCATTTTTTCCTTCTGTGTGATTCTGTGTAAAAAAAAACCAACCAGGTAAGCAAAGCCAAGCAGCATAGCTGTTCTCCTGATGTTCTTATAGTCTACATTAAACTCTTAAGCTTCTGGAAATTCTTCTATAGGCTTTGGTAAACCCACCTGGCTCACCTCTGCCCTCTAGAGGAGGAGAGTGGGTAGTTTACACAAAATAGTGATTTCAATTAAATAAATAAAATACATTAGCCAAAAGCACACAAACACCGCTAATTAGGTGTTTCTGCTACACCTGTTGCTAACAGGTTTATAAAACCAAACACTTAGTCATGCAATCTCCATAGACAAACACTGACAGTACAATGGGTTCTAATGGACAGATCTGTAACTTGGAACCCCCATAAACTGCAACACATTATGCCATGGTAGATGCGCCATGCAAGATTCGCTATGCGAGCCATTATTGTGAAATGGAAGAGTGCTACAACAGGCCAGCCACAAAAGCAGCAAACCACGCCCACTTACAAACCACGCCCACTTACAGAATGAGGACACTGAGGGCTGAACAGGTGGCACATCCCTCGCTACGAGTTCCAAACTACCCCTGGAAGCAACATCAGCAACTGTGTCAGCTGTGTATCTGGAGTTTCAGGAAGTGGGTTTCTATTTCCTAAGGTCACATGATGCGGTACCAATGGTTGTGTGGGCTCGGGAGAAGAGGTAACATGTTTTCTGGAGGTTTTATAGTCACGCTTATTCTAGAGGTCTGATGGACAAATCTGGGTTTGGTGGCTGTAGTGAAGCAGCAGGACAACGCTGGTTACCACAGTGCATGGCACCAACAGTTGGGTGGAGCAGGAAGAACAGTCTGGGTATGTGTTTCAGAGTTTGGGCTAGACCCTTTATTCTAGTGAAGGGGAGGTATACAATAACATTTTATACAATGCTTCCATTTTTGCAGTGACAGTTGGGTTTGCGGTTATTTCCTGGTCCATCATGGCTGTGCCTCTGGGCATAATCCAACATTAACGCTTGACCTCACAAATGGTCTTTGTGTTCTTTGCACAAGTTCTCACAAACATACTCCACCCAGTAGAGTGGAGGCTGTTTATAGCCTGAAAGGAGAGAGTGGAGAGCAGCTCTATGGTTCTGGAAGGATATGTCCATCGCATATAGGTGTTATAGTCGGGTACCCACATACGTTTGGCCACGTAGTGCATGTGCACGGCTTGTCGCATGCACCGCGCTATCAGACTGTGGAGATTTACAAGTGTAAAGATTTACAGGAACCAAATCAGACTGCTTCACTCTTAGATAATCAGACCACCTCTCCATTTGTCTTCAGAGGAAGCAGAATTCTGAGGTTGTGCAGAATTCTGGAAGGCAGGAGTCAAGAATGAAGAGGGTGGGAATTAGGGTCTAGAGGTCGGAAGGTCAGACTCACGTGATGCCATGCGGCTGCTGCTCCTTGTCAAGGTCATCGTCAGAGCTCTCGTCCCCTTTGACCTCCTCCATCAGTGGGGTCATTACCTCCATATCTACTCAGGGCCAGAACACAAGGCTCAACGAGCACGCAAGGTAATCATGCAGCAAACATGTTTCATACAGCATTATTGTAATCACACAGCATATTATCCAACTGCATCTCAATCTGACAATATGAATATATGCAACGTTCATACTGTCTCAGACAAGCATACCTGAGCTATGTGTTAAGTACAGTGTTAAGTACAGTGCGTTTTGCAGGAAATCCTAGACACACTGTGCTACAGGCAGCGCTTGTCCTGTTCCAGTGCTTATCTTAAATGTTGCTCTGTCTGCAACATTCTACGGAGCTTCTCCTCTGAAGACGCTGACAGGGCTCCTGCCACTTTTGGTTTTCGTGGACGAGGTGTTTAAACATGTCCAACTGGTGTTTTCACAACTGCCCCCCATTCAAGTTCAGGGTAACCAAGAGATGGTAAAGGGCTAAAGTAAAAATGACTTAAGAGTCGGAGTTAAACTTCACCACAGGTCTCGTTCTAGTCACCGAACGCATCTGCCAGGCCCAGAGTAGTCGCTCTACACAGTGTCCTTCACGTGCAGCTAAAATGTTTCTGAACTGGATCTGAAGCACAAACAGCAGCATCTTTCCGAATGTTAAGAAACTCACATGAGAATCAAATCTCTGAATCTAATTTTGGTACATAAAGTACATATCATATCCACTTACCTACATAAAAATACACTGAAAAACATAAGGGAGCACTTCCCCACTTTATGTCAATATTAACTGTAAAGACGTGTGCTTCCTTAACTCATCTGCGTATCCTTCCCCCTTCGGAGGACAAGGAACTGCCCTATATAGGTCAAAGCTCTCACAGAAAGGGAGAAAGAGCTTAGGAACCTTAACCCTACGCGGAGCCTGTTTGTGACAGAACAGGACGGGAAATCCGCTTGATGGCATTATGAAGATTAACGAAGACTTACCTAGCTGCTCCACTGATTCCATCTTCTACAGGTCATTTGGACGGCGCGAGGGAGTGGTTTGCACGCGTGCGATTTTTTTCCCCTTCGCTGGGCTTGCCTTCCCGAGCTTATAATATAGTAGGTCGCGCGCGTTGGTGCGTTGGCACGGTCTCCCACGCCAAACACTCCGTACCACCGCTGTGGTTACACCGATTCCATTTTAGTCAACCAGATATCTGCATATACGGCTCCGCGCAGTCAACAGTAGCAGAGGCACGAAAAAAAAAGATATGCCAAGTCCATCCAAAATACGGTTGGCGTATACACCAAGTTAGAAGGATGCGAAATCAGTTTATGATTACGCTTGTATCTTGTATCAATCAGCGGAATGGCGGAGCGACTATACACCCTGTCGGACGCGCTTCTTTTACCCGGAGAGCGCAGGACTCCCTGCCGCGTAAAAGTACCGTCGTCCTCCCTTGACGTGGAACCCGCATCGGCCGTAATAACGTGGCAAAAGACGCAACCGCTTTGTCGGATCGCGAGAGCGCATGCCACCGGAGAAACAATATTCACAAATCAGTTTAACTCGTCCTCTTGTACGGATTTCTAGGTCTCCGAGTCCTTACACCGCGTATATCCTGTCTTCCCAAGCGTACATCATCGACTCTCGCCGACAAAATATGCGGAGAACGTCACCCGACGAGCTCCCTATAGTCCAGTGACGGGAGCGCTCGCTTCTTAAAGTAACCGCTCAGCGTAACGTGATCTTAGACGGGCTTTGAGCTGAACGCGCGTTAATGTTCGTTATCGATATCCTCATCGTCTTGGCAAGTGTCTCTAACAGCTTTCCTGAGATGTCTAGTCTCATTCAAATGGCTCTGTAGTATAACTAGTTGGTAAAACCTTTATAAAAGCCTGTTTGTGGAAAATTCCCATTAATAATGCTTAGATCGTAATTTGTCAGAAGCATTTACACTGGCGGATAGCGAACTCTATTGCTTACCAGAACAGGCTCATTGACTTGATTTGACGAAACCAACGTTTCGTCTTCTAGAATGTGGAGTTTACCAAAGAACATGAAAACGGGATTTTCACCGTACTGGAGCTATCTTCCTTAAACTGTACAAATCTTGTTATAATACATCCTTCATTCAGCAAGAAGCACCACGCCCATGTATTAACATCTGTCTACTTTTGAGTTTTTGTCTACGGCTGTCAGACACTTTACAAGGCCAACGTATTGCAAGTTAGTTCAAGGCCAACGTGTTTAAACAAACCTGTTGTGCACCACAAGGGGGTGCCACTGATGCACAAAACAGCTGAAGCGAAGAATAAAGCAAGTCAAAAACTGGATACGGGGTCTGTATAAAATTGAACATATTGCTGTGTCATTTTTAATGAACTCATTCATTTTATGTAACACATTCCAAATTTTAAGGCACGTTTCCAATGCGAGGACAATCTGGCAAAGAATGCCTGTGTGTGTGCTGGCCTCTGCAATTGCACATTTCAAATGCTTTACAAAATAAACTCAGAATGGTAAACACACATGAATGGGCACACGTGCACTTTGTTTCTTTCTCTCACACACACACACACACACACACTTTGAACAGTTAAACCATGACTATTCCAAAACCTAGTTACATCAAGGCACACTGTCTGGGTTATCTGAGTGTTGCTGTATCTACTGTGCTCTGCCAACAGAATCGACTATTACATGAGCATCGCAAGACACACATTAACCAGGCAAAGATCAGCAGACAGATAAACCGCTTACACAGATAAGATTACATACATGGTTATGCACACCTTGCATGCTTACAGCAGGACGTCTCACCGCCAGACATGCACGGTTTGCATGATCCGTCCTCTGGCTCACCATTGGTCAGCTTCTGATCACATGATGCTGCTGGCAGGACGTGTGCAGGTGAAGGACATATTCAGGATCGAAGCTGTCGTGTGAAAACGCGCCATGCCGCCATGTTAATATCCATGATGCTCCTCCATCCAAATAACAACTGACCACCGGTACTTAAGGCAGGTGGAGGCGGCTATTTGCACATGGCAACAGTCGAGCAGCAGTGTCCAGGAACAGGGGTGTGACTAAACTCCTACGGGAGGGGCTGATACAAACGGTCACTTTGCCATGACTAAAATACTTACATTTCTTTTGTTCAATACAAGTTGTAACTGAATACTTTTGAATGGTATGAATGATTGAGTGAAGACAAACGGCAGCCCTGATGTCCTCGGACATCCAAGCGAAACAGTTAACGTGAATGAGTGGATGAACATGGTGTGTGTGTATATGTGTGTGTGTGTATGCTGGACAGAGGTATAATCCTAGATTGTGGATCATTCCATTTTTGAATGTCATGAATGTCTACTGCTCCCAGCCCAGGCTGGAGCTGCTGAATTTTAGGTGCTTTGGCATGAAACTCCCCTGTAAACATGGCCTGAGCCAACATGGCAGCCACAGTCGGTCTGAGCTCGGCTGTCTTGGAGTGGCTCCTCCAGACGAAGCCAAAAAGGGCTCCTTCACACAGTCGTGTGGTGGCAAAGCAAACGTCTCCACCTTGTGCAGTCAGCCCACGGCCCATTTTTAGTCTCAACACTGAAAGGGACATATAGAAAGAAAGAGAAGCAGGGATGTCTGGGTAATCGCCTCACGTCCTCTGGACAGCTCCCGCGTCTGAGGGAGGGAGACAGTAGGAGGGCGAGGAGGCACGGAGAGAGGCGGAGTCTGGTGGGATGTCAGATGCGTGCCTACAGCTCATCTCCGAGCTTGGCACGATGTCTGCGCAGCGGGTCATCCAAGTCTGGTAGCTCCGCCCCGAGGGCGGGGTCTCCACATGCTCGGGGGCGGGGCTACTGGATGGCCCCGGGTCTGGTGGCCACGTAGACAAAGAGGACGATGAGCAGCACGAGGACGACGAGCGTGGGCAGCACCACGGTGGCCACCTGCTCGCGGGCCTCCTGCATGGCCTGCTTACGCTCCTTCTTATCCTTCCACGACTCCTTCTTCGGCTTGCCCTTCAGCTGCCGCATGACGCCCCGCCCTCATCCACACGGGGGAGGGCCCACCTCACACTTTCACACACTTAAACACACACTCACGCACACACGCCAGGGCAGCGGTGATCACATGCACAGACCCTCCTGATCAATGTCCTCAGCCTGCAAAAAAACAGTGTGAAAAAGGCGTTCTTTATTTATTTATTGACTGGTGCCTTGCGTTTATGAATTAAGCTAGAAGAACTGCACAAAATGAGTAACAGTATTGTAATGTTTACGCATGAGCAATGGGTCAGTCCAGAAAACGTTGTGTTTTTATCCTTTTCTGGGTTCCTGCAGAAACTTTACACCTGTAGTCATGGCAACTGTGCAAAGACCAGCAGTGAGAATACTCAGAGGGGAAAAACCATCAACAACAACAAAAAAAGACACATTCAGGGTAACTCGTTCTTCCCCTATATATACACACGTGCAAAAAAAACAACAGCAAAAAAACAAAACAAACACACACACACAAAACACACAAACTTGCGCACACACACACGCAAAAACAGAAATGTAGCCCCAAATTCCCACAATGCCCCTCCCAGGCAAACAGGAAGTGAGTGTAAAATGCTAAACCTCCTGTACGTGTTTGTGTACTTATCTGGTGTAATAGCTCAGTCCATTGTACTAAACAATCTAAAGGAAAAGCAAATACGCACTGCACACTCACTGCTAAAAGTTTTAATTTCAATATTATGCTATCAGATCAAATACGAAACAAGAAACATGAAAAAATACTAATCTATTTAGGAGACCGTGACATTTCGTATCATTAGATGTCACTGCCTGCAATCACGAAGGAATCGTGGTGCTGTTGTGGACTTGGCAACTTTATGATGACGATCTGAAGTTAAAAGTCAAACTCTTCTCTGATCAAGATGAGTTTGGTTACACTTTATCCCCATGCACCACCGCGAGCAGAGCTACAGGTGGCTGTATCGTTGCGGCTTCGCCTCACTGCACACGCACGTTTTGTTTACTCGTTTCGAGTAGTCGGTATTCCATGACAGCATGATAAACTTTGCCTGAAATGCTAGTACTCCCAATACAACATATTTAAAGTTAGATTTGCTGTCTTAGCCAAGAGTTAATAACTTTTAGTGCAACTCGTAGTCTCGGCACACGTTTGACAGCAAAGAAAAGTTGCAGCTAGCACACCGCCCACGCAACACAGTAAACCGGACACATGTGGCAAACTCGTCTTGTTAAACGCATCACGGGACAGAAACCATGAGGACCGTTACAAACCCACTGCTCGGCATGTCTGAAGGTAAAGGGTTCAAAATGTCAAGATCTACGATGGCTTAAACGGAACCGTCTCGCCTTGGCTTGCTAATCGCCTCAACCTGAAATCGGACTCCGTTGCTGTTTATAGCCCGTGGACCGTGAACGCCGCGAATTCACATACTTCCCAACACTTTTGCTTACCTCGTGTAGTCTGCTTCATCAAATAATAAGTACCGTTCACAGTCCCCCTCACCGATTTTTAGAGCACTTTCAGTCGACTGTATCACTAGTTTCTTCCGCTCGTGTGCCGGTCCGGTGGGTCTTTGACTGATTGCGGGGCTCGTGCACCGTATCGCGGGTCGCTGGACCGGGATTACGTGGCAGAAGAGCCGTCAGTCTCGAGCGCCGCGGAAAGGAGGAGGCCGAAGCGACGCGAACGCGCGCTGGGTGGCACGAGCGTCTCCGCTTAAGGGTCGCTACTCGAAAACAGCTGCTTGGCATCCCGGCGACAGAGCAGATGGAAAAGTGAACTTGACGTAATATAAAATCGTAATAACAACGTAGTATCATTTATTTGTAAACACACCCAAGCTTACTCTACAATTATGTTGATTTTCATGCAGAGATGCGTGTGAACTGTTAAGTTTCCAGTTGCATGTATACATATAATATTAAATTATGTTTATATGAATTTTGTCCCAAAGGCAGACTGTTACAGACACATCACACTTAGCAACAAATACTATGCATGTCAAAATCTGAAAAAATTAACTATACAATTAAATTTATATCTTTATTTACTAGAATTCTCTCAGAGAAATATACCTGCATGATTTGCCTGAGGCTCATAGCGTAAAACGACAGAATATTCTCTATTTTCCAAACTAGTTTAAGCAGGTAATAAATATGAATAGGGGCACTTCATGGATTTCTATATACTGAGGCACACTTTTGTACACTGTGATGTGTGTGTGTTATTGTGAAGTGTACAGCGTGTATGTGTGCGTGTGTGTGTATATGTGTATGTTAATGTCAGTGAGTGTTCAGTAAGTGTGTGTGTGTTCGTATATGTGTATGTTAATGTCAGTGAGTGTGCAGTAAGGTGAGTGCATGTGTGTGTGTGTGTGTATATGTGTATTTTAATGTCAGTGAGTGTGCAGTAAGGTGAGTGCATGTGTGTGTGTGTGTGTGTGTGTGTGTGTGTGTGTGTGTGTGTGTGTGTGTGTGTGTGTGTGTGTGTGTGTGTGTGTGTGTGTGTGTGTGTGTGTGTGTGTGTGTGTGTGTGTGTGTGTGTGTGTGTGTGTGTGTGTGTGTGTGTGTGTGTGTGTGTGTGTGTGTGTGTGTGTGTGTGTGTGTGTGTGTGTGTGTGTGTGTGTGTGCGTGTGTGTGTGCGTGTGCGTGTGCTCATCCTGTGGGCCTGCAGCCCTGGCCGATGCTGTGAGCCTGCTCTCTCTTAGTCTCCCAGCGCTGCAGTGTCGACTCCCAGCGCTCCACCTCCGGCTCAGCCACACACAGCAGCACCTGAGCACACAGGAGCAGAGAGGCCCTCACACCACAGCACAGGCGCCACGGCAACCGTCTGACCTTTGAACCAGGGCATTATCTGGCTGGAGGACGAGTTCACGAGGTCACAGAACAGAACCAGATCCATTCCAAATCCAGACGTCCTTGTGGACATCAACTCTGGTGGAATAGAACTGATCCTGTACCTAATGACCATGACTGCATGGTTGGATTGGTTGTTATACTGTACTAAAAGTACTATAACTGTATTAAGCTATATTAAGTGTGTTTGTTTTGATTCAAACATCTGGCAGTATTACAGCATGTAAACCCTTGTAGCAATACTTGTTTTGGAACTGCACGTGAAAGGCTTACACTACAAAAAGAGTGAGAGCAGTCTTAGATTTTAAAGAGGGATGTAGTCCAGTGAGTCCAAGGGACCATTACCCTGGGTTTGTTTAAAAGACACATAAACAGTGGGCTTTAGGACAAAAGAAATCACTAGGACCAAGTCATGGTCAGGATTCAATCCCTCCTGGTACTGGTCTGAAACCTGAACCCACACAGCCCTGTAGGTCTTAATGGAGAGCACCTTGCCAGTGTCCTGTGCAAGACATTCTGGTGTGCTGTCTTTTGAGGTCCCCCTGGATTGCTCAGCACAGTCCTGAGGTTCCACCCCATTCTGCTCCACCTCTGTTTTTAAGCTCTCGAACTTGGTGCGGAACCAGTGGTGCGCCTCCTGCAGGTTGTCCGAGATCTGGTTACGGAAAAGGGTTACGGAAAGCAAAAATGAAATGAAATGGAAGAAAAACGAGTTTATCGTTTGTTTCTGAACTAGGGACCGAATACTCAAAAGATCTCATTTCAAAAGTCATTTTTGCAAATATATCGAATCCTGCAATATAACTCGAAGTCTACAAAATCTCAACATGTCAGTGAGTGTGTCAGTGAGCACTGTGACCATATGACAGTGTCAGTGATAGCAGCAGCTCTACCTGCTGGGACTCCAAACTGACTTCCCTCATTTTCACATCTGCTTCATCCTTCTCCTCTCTCAACTTTGCTACACAACCCTCCAGCATCTACACACACACACACACACACACACACACACACACAGTAACATAGTTCAGCACCAACCACTCACTATGTATTTCCATTCTGAGGCAGAATTAGATATTAAATGTTCTCCTGGTGTGACAGACCAAGATAAGGAAAGGTCCGAAGATGACAGACACACAGGTGGGAAAGAGCCTGATATACAGAGAGAAAAGAAGTTTAAAGAGTAACCTTGCATTTCTCCTGTAGTTTGTGAGTGAGGTCTTTCGCTGCCTGTAGCTCCCCCTGCTGGCTGGAGGACAGCCTCTGCAGCTCTGTCTGCAGAGATGCCATTTCACTGCGCACCTTTAGCAATGACTGAGACTAACAGACACAAACAATTTTGCAACTGTAACACTGAGGCGTTTTTAACCATAAAACTAGCATTGTCTTTCTGACCGAAAGTGAATGTTGTATGTTAGCAGTGGGATGTGTGAGGGATCTGTTGTGTGCTGGTAGCTGTTAATGTATGCGTTTATTTGCATGTTTCGTCTATTGAGAATTTAGTGTTTTCGTGGTCTGCTGAGAATTTATTTTTGTTTGCGCATATTTGTGTGTGTGTGTGTACATGTGTGTATCTGACACCTGTTCCAAACACTTCCTCTCATATTCATTCTTTGAGTTTTCCAGGCTTGTCATTTCTGCTTCCAAATCCTGTGCAACAGATACAAGATTTTTACCAACTCGGGTCAAGTCTGTGTTCTGTTTGTGAGATGATTTAGGCCATCAGACCTCTAGTAACACCAGTGTGGGCTTGTGTTTAATGACTGTAAAGTGCCCTTGGGTTCTGAGAAACGTGCTGTATTCATGTAATTCATTCAGATCACATATATATTTGGGGCTGCATGTTACACCTTTATTTTCTGTGAATGGGCCAAAGCCATCTTGATGTCCAGATGCTGCTTTATCTGGGCCTTCTGAGCTTTAATTCGAGACTTCTGACTGGATACTTGCTTCTCCAGCTCAGAAAACTTCTCTCGTAGGTCCTGATTGGCTCGTGAGAGGTCACCTGACCTGGCTGAAGCATTATCGAGTGCTTTCTTCAGCTGATATGGGAGCAGAGGAAAGGAGAGAACAACAGAGCTAATGAAAGTTTATGTTGAAAGACAAAAAAAAATTGAACAAATAAAGAAAGTACCTCGGATATTTCCTGGCGAGCTAGCTTCCTCCCACTGTCCTTTTCTCTTTGGAGCTGCTGACTGAGGGCGTCAACCCTCTCAGCCAAACACCCAATCTCTTCCCTCGCTTCGTCTAGCTCCGCCTCTCTGATGACAGAAATATGCATATAAGTACTCACATCAAATGAAATCAAGTCACATATCACTTGTTTATCCACCCCCAGGCCCCCTCCACCACACACCTATGCTTCAGGGTGCTATGGTGCTGTTGTTGGCTTTGATGTCGTTTCTGCTGTGCGGACCGCTTGGAGTGTAAGGCCTGCTCTAAATTCAGAGCGAGTTTCCTGTTGTCCGCCTGAGCTGTGACCAACGCCTCACGCAAAGCAGCCACCTAGAACAGCCCTCAGGTTGGGTTCCAGCCTGTGTTTATGGTCTCGTGTGTGTGTGTGTGCGGGTGTGTGTGTGGGTGTGTGTGTAACCTGTTCATGCGTAGTGTGTGTCAGCAAGCTATGTAGATTTTCCACTTCCTCTTTGAGTTTTTGAATTTCTTGAAGACTCTGTAGTCTTACATAACACACAACAAACAGATTTCATTATTACAACATGGAGTCTGATCATTTTGAACATACTCACACACACACACACGCGCACGCGCACGCGCACGCGCACGCACATGCGCACACACACCTTTCAATCCGTAGTGTACATAGCTCCTGCTCTTTGCCTCCCATCTCAGTCTGCAGGGCGTCGGTGTTTTGCTGCAGACAGGAGTGAGACATTACAGCATTCCCCTGCGTCTCACTCAGTTAATTGTGTCTCACACTCACATACACACACACACACACACACACCTCCCTCACCATGTGTCTGGGCTGCAGTGTGGCGAGTTGCTCTCTCAGTCTCTGGTTCTCTCTCTGCACCTCCTCTCTGTCTGAGCTCAACATACACACATCGCAATCCTTCATTCGTAAATCTTCCTGCACCTGGGACACACACGCGCGCACACACACACGTGCGCACACACAGAAAATGAGAACGAGAAAAAAAAAAACGGAGGAAGCGTTCTCAGAGAGCACAAGATTAAATATTAAACAGGTTTATACTGCCAATTGTGAGTTAAATTAAACAGATTTTTAATATGTTTTTGATAAATAAATAAATCATAAAAAAACAAACCTGGATGAAGGCTGGCTGCTGGCCTTAAATTATAATGATCATGCTTGATTGACATCCCTCTCACCATCTACATTACTCAAGCAGTACTACACACCACCACAAGTGGGGACAATCTGGCTAGTCCAGCCGTACATGCACAAATATACTGACGCTGATTTGAAGAAGGACCACAATAGGCTATATTTGCTAGGTCAGCTTTTCATCTTGAGGGTTTAGCAGTAAAAGTGGTTTACAGCAAGCTAAATTACACAGACAGTAAAAGATGGAGAGAAAGTGTGTGTACATCTGTTTGAGCTGCCCCTGCAGACTCGCGTAGGTCCCTGTCACACACCTGAGCTCTGTGCTCACCTGAAACAGTCCAAGAATGTTACTGAATGTGTTATACTAAATGAAACTCAACAGGCCACTAGGCAAGCACAGTCTCACTGGCTAATCTACTGCATAGGATGTTTGCAATTGTTAGTCATAGGCACAACGACGCTGAATGTTAAACAAAACACGGTTGCGTGCTTGTTTTCTATATGCGCTTCTCATTGATGGGGAGGCAGAGTGAATTTCTTTAGAGGCAGAGTGAATGTATTTTAGCATTATATTCATAGTCAGAAAGAAAAAATATAACAACGCCTACCACTGTAGGATGGATTACTGGACCTTTATGCCTTGGTGACATTGTGCTTGTGTAGCAGTACATGGTTTGCCATGTACTCTGTACTTCTTGAGAGCTAAAATATTATTCAGTTCTGCCCTAATCCTTGATCAGTCAGTCCAAATGAGATTACTGATTTATTTGCAGTATTGAAGCATTTGCAGTTCTTGATTTCACAGCTTGACTGGCAAATCCACAGATATCTGAGCAAGATTTTAAAAGTACATCTCCCGTTACGGAAACAGAATGTCAGCCGTTGCTGTCTGCCACAACTGTCAGCCTTCAGCTCCTCTGGAAGACGTCACCTGACCGAGAGATTCAAAGCAAGACTTTGTGCTTCAGAAGAAAAGGTAATTAAACGAACAAAAGCTTTCAATAAGCAGAGAGGAAATAGAAATGTAAGGAGAAGACGAGGAGAAAGAAGTTGGATGAATTTTATCGAGAAAGACAATGACTTTAATCAGATATGAGCTGTGAAAGGCGGCGAGACAAGACATGTCACTGTTGATCGGTGCTTCACAGAGAACGGCCCCTAAGAAATGGTCGAATCCCCCAAATGGTTTTGTCAAGCCACTAAACCTGGAGATTCGTGTAACTTTTCACAAAAAAGACACAGCTCAAAGTGGCACCAGCAGTGTGGCCTAAGACATGCACCATCTCTCCATATCCAGAGCCATCTCGAAGCTTCTCAGCTGCTTCTGTGATGTTCTTGATGGCTCTGCTCCTTGCTCCTCCTCTGATGCCCAGTGTGCTGAGTGCTCTGTTCATTGAGTGCCCCACAAAACCTCTGCAGCCTTCTTCACTGGGCACACACCTCCCTTCCAGCCCTGCTCACGACAGCTCGTCACCAATCCATCGCATTTAGCCTTTAGGTTCGGCAATTGAGCTGTTGGTGTTGCGCAATCGTCTATGGCTGTTGATCCCCTTCCTGATGGTTTCCGCAACTTGTTTCAACACCTGGTTATGGCGATTGCTGTTGGACAGGAGCTCTAATGATCCTCTTGCTGGGCACAGTGGGCAACTTGGGGTCTCCACCTTCCCCCAAGTGAAAAGATATACACTGCACGAACCAGGAAGGTAATGCAGTGTGGCTCAGCTTGCCAGAGGTCCTTGTCCACCTTGTCCATGCCCCCTGATTACAAACTTACAAAAAAGTGCTCACAACTTATTTAATAATTACAGTATTCAGTATACAGTATTGTATCTTGGGACATCCTCCATGGAATATTAGTGGGCCCTGGGGCCCTGATCCTGACTGGCCCATGCCTGAACACTGTGTGGGTAGGTCGGTTGGTCTGGAGGGCTGCCCAGGCGTATATTAATCAGCTGTGTGTCATGGTTGGCTCCGCCTCCTTCTGTCAATCTTTTGTTTAGTCCTTCCTCGTGTCTGTTTTGTTCCCTCCTGCTCATTTCTCTGCCCGCCTCTTGTTAAGTTTTGTCACTTGTTCCGGGTTTTATTTTGAAATTCCCAGTTGTGTCTGACTTCACATCCCACCCTTGTGCTCTGCCCTCCTGTCATTGTTTTCAGGTGTGTCTTGTTTGATTCTAGGTTCAGTCTGTGTATTTAAGTCCTTTGTTTTCTCATTTGCTTTGTCGGTCATTGTATTTGTAAGTGTAAGTACTGGCTCTGCGTTTCTGTATTATTTTGTGTTGTTAATATCCCTTTGGTGTTAGTTTAAGTTTCTAATAACTTTGCTCACTGTTAATGTTAAACTTTAGGCTTGTTTCTATGTTTTGTCTCTAGTGTTGTTTATTGGTCCTCTTTGTCATGTCTAGCCCATGTATAAGTCTTGGTTTTGTTTATGTGTCTGATTGCTATTTGGTTATGACGCTGGGCTGCCTTCATGTCTCAGACGTGGGACTTGCCCATAATAAATCTCGCTTCTCACAGCGAATGTGTCCGTCTCAATCTAGAGTGACCTGCAGTACGTTACACTGTGCTATGATCATGGAGGCCTTGCCCGTGCTATGTGAAGGAGGCCATCAACGCTAGAAGCTCAGTTAATTTTATAGGGGTGATGTTTCCATGCCCTGCCTGCAGGGGGGGTTCACAGCCCCAAGCACAGGGGGAGGGCCGTCTCCACGCGCGATCGGCATAGTCTTCATGCCTCCCTACACAGTTGGTGAGAGGAGGCCCCTTTAAGGAAGAGGCCGGCCGCTCCGCTTTAGTTCTGCTTACTACACTTTTCAGTTCGGTTGTAGACTCTGCTTACGTGGATAATATTCCAAAAGCACAAATGCTCCCTGGTCCTTCAGCACAGCCAGCAGCTGTATCCAGGCCTCCGCACCCCATTTGCACGTTAACCCCCACCAGCTCCTTATTCTTTGGTTTGTGGTTCTGCTAATACCGCTCGTTCCGCTTCGTTGGTGGAGTGATGTCTGTATGTCTCAAACCAACACATGTTCTGGAAAAATCAGCTGTTTGGTCCACAGCGTCTAAGTAGCCTCCTGTAACGCGTGGGTCAAGGAGAAGCCATTGATGTATCCATCAATGCTGATCCAATGAGGTTTTATATTCTAACAATCTATGTGCCAGACATATTTAGCCCTTTCAGCAAAACGCCACCCACGGTTCGTCACCCGCGGTGTTGCATGGCTGAGGCGTTGGCGTTTACAGCTGAAGCAATCGAACGTCTTCCTTTCTTGCTTTAACCTGTTCCTAGTGTTTGATGTACATCCACCTGTAGTCATTTGGCCTCTCACGATGTAACCTCTCACTTCTGCCATGTGCTTCCAGTATGCAAATTATCACTTATTACATCATGTCTTGCTGCAAGTGACCCCCCCCCCCCCAATATATCAGCAAAATTCATTCTAATATTCAGATAAAGAGAAATCAAATCTTGCTTTTCCCTTGATGCTGCATGTTATCACAGTGCCTCAATGATCTGATTCAAACGCCTAGTTTGTCTTGTTTCCACGCTTTACAATGCTGTTCCTCCCTTATTAACTACTTACATAATTACATGATTAAGAAGAACATCAATCACTCTTCATAGGTGCATTATTGTGATCTGTACTGCTAATTGTGAGAACAAATGCATTGCCTACGCTGGTTTGCCAGGCAGTCCAGCAGATGGGGTTTGTGATATCAAGAGTGAGTGTATGTGGATGTGTACCTCTGTAATGGTCTTCCATATAGTAGCTGGTGTGTGTATATTCGTGCACGTGTGCGTGTGTATACCTGTGTGTATTTACTCTCTAGAGAGGAGTTTGTTTGCCGTTGCACTGTGCATTCCACCTCCAGTTGTTTAACCTGAGCCTGAAAACAAACACACACACAGTGAGCCTGAGAATCAGATATATACACAGACATACATGTAGAATTCCATATGACTGTTAATCATTTGTGCATGTGTATACGTGTGTGTGTTCATTCATGTGGCTGCTTGGGTTTGTGTGTCCATTTGTGTGTGTGTGTGTGTGTGTGTGTGCATATGTCTCTTTCTCACCTGCAGCTGCTTGTTCTCATAGGCCAGCTTGTTCTTACTGTCCAACAGCTGCTGCAAAACCTGTTCTACCTGCTGAGGGAGACGGACGACGATGCTCGAGTATCACGGGTGATGCGTGAGGGTGATGCTCACGACCACTATAAGCTCTCTGACCACTTGACTTCTATACCTGCTGATGTTGCACAGCTGCCAGACTTCCCATCAGTCTCCTGTTCTCCTCTTCCCGTTTCCGCAGGGTGGAGCTTGTTTCAAACAACTCCTCCTGTCAGACATTAGGAACGATAGAAATATAAAAACGTGCCGAAATCACCAGATTTATTCGATCCTCTCCGCGAATCTCTACCTGGAGCTCAGAAAGCCGTGTTTCTAAAGAGTTCCGCTCCTTTTCCAGTTTAGAGACTGTTGCAGTCATCTGAGAGATGGGGAGGAGGTTAGAATGATGCCAAAGACTTTATTTGTACAGAAAACGGCAGGCGTGTCCATCTGCAGTGTAACCCAGCGTCTGGCCTCAGAGATGGTGCGTGTCGTGTTCACCTCATCCCTCTCCTTCTGCATGCTCTCTCCGTTTCCAACGGCACTGCTGGCTTCTTCTCGCAAGCGTGCGATAGTTCTCTCCAACAGGTCCTGATGAGTGGCAGAGGTCTCCAAGGCAACAGCAGAACTCTGCTGCAGTTTGGCATGATCGGACCTCAGAACCTCCCTTTTTAGGGGGGGGAATAAGCACATCTGATTGGCTGCTGATCATGCCAGTCTTTTATATATCATGTAGTTATATATACAACTTCATTGACATACCTGCAAATATCAGCCAGGCGCTGTACAAAAAAAAAAACCCACTTATATCTAAGCTTAACCACACACACCCTGTATATAACCAACCTGATCCAAATCCTGCATATAACCTACCTTTCCCTATCCAACACCTACTATTTATACTCTACACACATCCTACACAAATCCAGTCCCTCTTCTTATTCAACCATACACTGCACAAAACCTCCTCACATACCTACCAAACATATCCTGCATATAACCCACCCCGCACCAAGCCCTCACTTTAAGTTAATGTTGCTTTCCCTTCCTTTAGAAGTTTGAGTCAGTTGCCTGCGTTCCAGAAGGGCTGTAATCCCACTATGGCCCACCCAGTATAAATGTACGTATCCTCAAATTAAAGATGACAATTTAATCTCATAGTCAGTATTTAATTTCAAATATCAATATTCAATAATCAATATCCTGGATTACAGAGTCAAAACAACAAGAGCTGTGTCAATGTCATGTTACAGACTACTATATATGTAGAGTATACCTGTATATTACCTTTAAATTGAAGCAAAGCGGGGATAAATACCACACACAGGAGTTTGGTCGTGTATTAGCTAACTCACAGTTCTTTCTTAATCAAGAGCCTGTCGGCTAGCGCCTCCTGCAGTTCACACTGGATATTTCTCCTGGCAGTGTCTAACAGCAGGTCCTGTTCCTTCACACGCTGGGCCACACAGTCCTGCTCCATCTAAAACAGAACAGCATTACTCCAGGCAGGTTTAGTTTAACACATGGCATTACCCCCATCCATGTGCATACCTGCTGGATGGGACGTACTTCCTTCTAAAACGCTGAAAAGTTGTTTAGACTTAGCCTGTCATATCTGTCTGCACTTTAAATGAAATCTTGGTGGACAAAACTTTTAAAAGCTTCTTCTAAAAAGTTGCTTATATCACCCAGATGGTTCCTTCGCATAATCTCCTTCAAAATCTCCTTGAAAATAATAGGAATAGGAATAGTCAGACGTGGTACAAACACTCCCAGGGATTATTCCTGTGTGTGCGTTTGTTCAGGTATGCAACATTATGACGTTTTACAGCTTGTCCGGCATGTGGTGAGTACTGTTGCCTTCAGAGTGAACCGTAACCGGCATGTGATTTGGACTGAACCCAGTCTAGCACGTGATAAGTACCGTTACCTTCAGGCTGAACCCTAACTAGCATGTGAGCTGGACTGAACCCAGTCTAGTGTGTGGTGAGGGGCGTTACCTTCAGGCTGAACCCTAACTAGCATGTGAGCTGGACTGAACCCAGTCTAGTGTGTGGTGAGGGGCGTTACCTTCAGGCTGATCTGCAATCGGTTGTTTTCCACAGTAAGGGAATGAAGCGCTGAACTCAAATCAGAACACTGAGAGTCCAACTGATTATTCAGCTCCTAAGAGACAGAGACAGGAGGCTGATTATGAACATGAAATACAATGGTTGACAAACAGGCTTGCAAATGACACAGACTGGGCTAAGTGAATGCACATGATGACTGGTCTGCTATATACACTGTGTGTGTGTGAGTGTGTGTGTGTTTGCTCCTACCGTGTGTGACCGGTATGTGTGCGTACCTGCACTTCATCTGCAGCTGCTCTCAGTTCTCCTCCGTCCTTAACGAGTCTGCTGTTTTCTTGCTGTTGCTCCTGCATCGCTACTCTGACACTCTGCACTCACACGCATACGCAACCATATGTGGTGCCCAGTCTTACATTACACATTTGAATGCTTACATTTACATTACATTTGAACTCTCTTTCTCACATGTTCTCATTCTTACCTTTAACTCCTTGGTTAGCTCTGATAGGAGAGTCTCTTTCTGTCCTAATGAGCACAAAACATTTTGTCTAGTTTCAGTTCAATTCACATTTATTTGAATTGAGCCTTTTTTTTATGTTTGCTGTTATGAAACGGCTTTGCGGAAATAATCTATTCCGAGAATGCAGGTCTAGGCCCCTAATGAGGATGTCAAGGTGACAGCGACAAGGAAAAAACTCCCTTGGAAGAACATGAGGGAGAAATCTTGAGAGGGCCCAAGGCTCAGGAGTGGAATCGGCCTCCATACTCCACTCAATGTTCAACACAGTCCCGTTATCCTGTTGTACACACCTAATTGGTCCCCGAGCTGCTGACACTCTTTCTGTAGGTATCGTATATGGTTGTCCTTCTCTTCCAGCTCCGCCCTTACCTCCTGTCCGTCGACACGTAGGGCGTGGCAGTCACTCTGAAGAAGCTTCACCTATGGATCATTAGGAGGTGGTCATCTATGCATCTATGCTCAGCATCAGTCGGACGCATACTAGGGGAAGGAAATTTAAGGCAATCTGGGACTTTCAGTGACAAATCCATTGTTGGCATAACGTGCCTTAAGGTACCCCTTAACTAACACTAGATAACATTAACAAACAGTGAACGTCATTATTAATATCCAAATATGTTTCTTAAAGCAGAAAGATTCCTTTGCTCTGTTTTCAGGAAATTGAACCATATTCATGGACAGATGTAAACGTGTTCATGGACAGATGTAAACGTGTTCCAAATCAGAACCAAAAAAATCTATTTGATTCCTTGGGAACAGTTCGCATACAGATAATAGACATGTAAAAAGTGAGTGATCTGACTTGTCATAAGGTAGTTTAAACATTTCTTTCTTTTCCTCTACTCTGACCTGCTCTCTCTCTCTCTCCACCACTCCCTCTATCTCCTCCACTCTCTGCAGCAGTGTATTATGGGACTGCTCAGCCTCCAGGCGAGCCGCTGTCTCCTGCTCCATCTCCTCCTTCATCTGAGGTCAGAGGTCAGATTCAAAGTCAGGAAGAATGCAAATATTAGTGGGTCTGTTGTTCGTACTGTAATTCTAACAGGCTCTTTGACCTGGATGACCTCTCACCTGTTGCAGTTTCTGACTCATCTGAACTTTGACCACCTTCAGTTCATCTGCTGCCATAGCAACATCCATCTGGGTCATGAGAGCATGTGCAGAGAAGTACAAATGATGATACTGTGTACAATAGTGCAGCAGGAACCTTCACACTGAGATCACATGATCACTTAATGCTGGTTTGGTAGACATGATCTATTTAGACTGTAATTTGTAACAGATTCCCATGAAGACCTGTATTGGAGAGTAGGTGAACTATATGCTGTTTACCTCCTCTCAAATGTTCTGTCAAAGTGGGTTACTCAGATACTCTAGAAGATATGCACTTTCTAGATGTGTGATAGAAGAGATATACTAATGTATGAGCCATGTTCTAGAAATAGTGCATATTGTGCAAGTGACCATACTTCAAAAAAGGTGAAGAACATATTGCTTAGTAGCATCGATTTTCTAGAATAACTGTACTATATGGGCGTTGTAACCGTATAAGATGTATAATGGAGCTGTATATTAGAAAAGGTGTACTTTAGAGGAGTGCGAGATGTCAAGCTTTTGTCTGAGTCTGTGCGCCTCCTGTCGCGCCTCCTCTCTCTCCTGACAGGCCTCCTGCAGCTGGTCCCTCAAACGCATCACCTCCCTCCGTGAAGAGCGCTGCTCCTCCTCACACTGCTCCTGCAGGGCTGCTAGCCTCTCCTGCAGGCGCGCTGCCACGTGCAACCCCAGAGTACATCGTTCAGAACGCGGTTCGCACGCTCAGACAGAGAGCAAAGGGCACTTGAATGAGCATGCGCACACACCGGAACGCACGTACACACACACACACACACACACAGCAACACGTGCACGGAGGGAAGGAGATACACAGAAATGTGCAGAACGAAAGGCAAACACGCAGACTCAAGAAAACGGGAGTGCGTGTTTACCTGCGTGGGATGGGTTAAGCTCTCTGTCCGTCTCCAGACGAAAGGTGGTCAGCTTCAGCGTGTGTAAGACGCTCTCCACTCGACACACTCGTGCCACCAGGGACTCACACTGGCGCCATAGCACACTGTCCCCCCCCGGCATCAGAGCTCGGTACACTTTCACTGGGCTCGGCGGCCGAGGGGGGACCATTCTGTCCGAAGGCCTCACACGCTGCTCCCTGGACACGCCCAATGAATCCAGCTCCTGCACGAGCTCTTCCGCCTGCCTTTCAGCCACCAGGAGGCGCTGCTGCAGGAGGGAAAGAGACTCTGGGGCTGTTGCTCCAACACTCAAAGGTGGTATTGTTGGCCTGGACATTACTAGAGTGTGGACAGCAGACTAATTTAAGAAGCATCAGTGACTTGAATGGAATACGCCACTCAACGTAGCGTCCACACGTTCTTTCAGTCTTATCCCCGAAGGAGAAAAAGAAATTTGCTTTCAATAGAAAATCATTGGTGGCAGAGCAATTCAGTCCAAAATTAGACTGAGTTCACGCCTAGGATGCATGTCTATGATCTGGGTTGAGCTCTGATGGCCTGATTCACACTGCTGAATAGACATAACATCTGCTGAACATTCTAGAAGAAGACAGAGACAATAATGTTATTATACTGTTACTATATGTTACATATATGTAACTATATGTTACAATACTGTTACTACTGTAACTATATTGCTATGAAGCTGTACAAAGACACATGAAGGCAGTCGTCCAAAACTTACAAACAGAGCTGGAAAGTCAATAACAGAAAAAATACAGAATGATAAAGAAAGTAAACATTATTTTAGTTCTACTTTTTACTAGGCTTGGACGTGTTTCAATCATTCATCAATCATGGTATCAAGGTGAAAAATATTGGGTTTGTTAAGATAAAAAAACAATAACACGTGCACATTAGGAATCTAAAATGTCAAATATTGATTTTCAAGAATATGTCAACTGATGTATACCTAGCTAGTGGCAGTGTTTTAAAGGCTTGGGCAGACAATTGAGTATCCTTTGAGATTTGTGGAGTTACCAAGTGACAGCACTTTGTTTGTGTGAAAAGCATACAAATAACTATGTTAACGTTAAACAGAAATCAGTACCTTTTAAAAACAGAACTTGGCTAGCTAGCGTAAATCATGTGAGGAGTTCACAAAACTTCGTGGTGCAATTTCGCCACCGTTAACTAACGTTTCCTGTAAACTAGGTTAGATTATTAAAAACAAGCAGAGATTGAATTCGTATTACCAAAACAACGGCATGAGTTATTGCAAAATATACAGGAATGGAAAATGCTTAAATAAAACGACTGTTCTGTCTGATACATATATATATTTGTTTCGCCAAATATCTTATACATTGTTTTGCTCAATTCGTTACACACTGGATAAACTATATTACGCTACTCACCTCATGTACTTCCTCTCTATATTTGTTTCTATGGAGACACTTAACGTCTTCCCTGGAGCTCCGCAGGCGCTATATCCCTCCTGTGCGGTAGGGGGCGATAGTCACACCTACAGTCTCTGTGTTTGCTTTGCTCCGCAGGCGCTATATCCTTCCTGTGCGGTAGGGGGCGATAATCACACGAACAGTGTCTGTCTGTTTGCATGCCGTAGTCGATGGTGCCGGCAGAGGTTTCGATAAGTTGTTGATCTCTTCAGTTTTGTTAAGTATATAGTTAACGTTAGTGGTTACTTGCTCAATTCCTGATGAAGACAGGTAGCTAAAAACTACTTACCCTAGCTACCTAAGGAGACTAACAGGGAATATGGATGCGGTGAAAGCTTTTAACGCGGAGGTAGGACATTTCTGACTTAGTTTTATCGTTGGGTGTTCGATGTCTGAAAGCTAGCTAGACTCACGAACGCTACTTGGCTAACTTGGCTATCTTGGCTAGCAAACAAGAGGCCTTCATCAAAGTAGCTAGCTACCTTCGTCATCTTAAACGTAATCGGAGTGCTTTTAAAAGATAAGATTGTAAGTGTGTTAATGATAGTTGCCTGTTCTGACAATCGATTCTCGTGTCTTGCTACCCTTCTGTGACTGGCCAACGTTACATTTGATGTGAATCGCAGCCTTAGCTTTTTGCGTTTAGGCCCAATGACCTACAGTGGTAATGTAGTTAGCTAGCTAGCTTGATTCAAATGAAACAGTTTACGTTAGCGTCCGTGGCGGAGAAAGTCTGTCCAGTCAACCAGCTAGAGAGGGGTTCGTGAAACCTGTTCATGTAAATGCTAACTAGCTGCAGATTAACATTACAACGCAAATGTAATAACGAAAACTAATTTAGTGACATTAGGGTTACGAAGCGCTACTTCGGCCATGGGAAGACCTACAGACAAATACGCGCGCATTTCACAAACATTCATTTTTTTGTTTTTTATTTGTTTACATATTGATGCATTTGTTATTTTTAAACTTATTCAATCTGTTTACTATAAAGTATATCTTCACTGTGTATTGAACGATGACGGGGTTAGTTAGCTCCTGGTTAACTGACTTAATATGTTAACAGAGTTTAGCAAGTTGAGCAATTATGGTTTTGAGCTAATCTTCCGATGGGTGTCGGCTTATTTCCCTTAGCACTGTGAGACGTGCTAGAAACGGACAGTGTTCTAGCCACGCTTAGCCTCTTCTGTAATTTTGGACACTAGTCTTTTGACCTGGGGGCAATGTTTGTCCGTCAAATATTGAATATTTACGGCAACTGTGAACTGATTAGTTAGGCTAAGTAAGTTGTTGATTACTTAGGCCAATGCTATTTCGCAACGCCTAAAACATATCTCAAAAAAACCCTTATTTGCCAATAACCACCTTATTAACACATTGTTATTACAGAATTTATCCTTTCACTTTTCACGACTGAATATCCCCCCCACCCCCAATGCGCTGTGACTACAGTACCACTCCCCAGGGAGAAGTATCCATTAGTCGTGGGTGCTTTTGCCTCACTTCTTGACTGAATTAAGTGCAGTAAATATTTAGCATAATTACAAAGGGGAACTACATAATCTGTTGTGTATTGCCCTAATTAGTATTAGTAGTGCATTGTGTGCCATACTCGGTGTTTAATTTGTCTCATTTAACATCAATGTGATGTAGGGAAGTTTACTTTTGTGATCGCAAGATACTGTCCATGCTCTCTGTAAGATAAATCGCTGTTCATTCTTTCTTAGATTAGCTGTTATAGTGTGTTGGTGACGAGGAGGAAGGTTTGGACTCAATTCCAGCTAACTGACCACGGCATAACGTGAAGCTGTGATTTGTAATCATTTATTCGATCGTGGCAGAAAGCACTTTTGTCATCTTATCCGCCTAGAAATTGTATGGTGACGTGAGAGCACCTTTGAGTGCTTAACCTTTGAGTCTCGCTGGACATGTCTGCACGGTGCTGTTTGTTTCGAAGCGCTCCACCCCCACGAAGCTGGCAGGCCGCCAGCCGCGTTTTCTTACGTACACATCAGTGGCGACTGTGTCCGATTACCGAGTTGTTTAACTATTCTTTTATAACTTCCTTATTGGCGTGAGTTGTGCCTCCTGAAAGCTTTGAAGCAGACCGAGTAAGGATGCCTCGTTTAAGAGAGCCGAGTGCTTCTCTGGCCTGTATACCAGTGGGACTTTATGGAGAGGTGGAGAATAGTGATACCAGACTGTAGTACTGAAAGGAGCTTGGTCACTTTAAGAAGGATCTTGCATGCCGAACCTGACCATACCACGTTTGCACTGTTAAGCGGTTTTTGGTCTGTTTGTTTTTGTTGGAGTTACTCCCTGTGTTGTTAGGACTGTTTGCCTATGGACTGTTTCCACATGTTGTTTTTAGTTCAGTGTCTGTGTGTGCAGTGTGGTAGTGCAGCTTGTGTGTGGTTGTGGATGAAGGAGTGTGTGGAGTGTTGGAGGTGAGCAGATGTGTCATTTCTGTCTCTTCCATTCCTCACTCTCAGCTGCTGTCTTTGATGGACATGAAGCCACCGATTTCTCGAGCAAAAATGATGTCTATTACAAAGGCTGGGATAAAAGCTATCAAGGTAAAGACATGAATCGTGTGTGTGATGAAGAGACAACGTGATTGAACTCTGATCATAGAAGGCATTAGCTAACTTGTCATTTTCAGTTTTGATCAGTTGTACATTTGTTAGACCTAATTGCTAAATGTTCAGTCTTCTGATATATCCTTGTTTCTTCCTTCAGCTTTATAAACATGTTGTTCAGATAATTGAGAAGTTCATCAAGAGGGTATGTAGTCTTAATACTATATCTTGTCCAAACATTACTTGAAATTGTAACATGCATATTATTGCACCCTGTGTTGTGTTCTTGATTTTAACCAGTTTGACCAATTTATTGATTTCCTAGAACTACCCATCACACATCACTTAAAAAAAACAAAAAAACATTTGTAATGATCTTCCAGCCCCAACACAATGGTTGTGTTTCCTCTCTCTCATATAACGGCCCTATTCCAGTGAGGTTGAGAATTAACCTGTGTCCTGTCTGGATCTGTGCAGTGCAGTCCCGAGCTGAAGGTTCCCGGTCTGTATGTGGTGGATTCCATAATCAGGCAGTCTCGCCATCAGTTTGGGGAAGACAAGGATGTGTTTGGTCCAAGGTTCCTGAAGAACATCACCATGACATTTCAGAGCCTCTACCAATGCCCTCCAGACGACAAGGTCCTGAGTGCCATAGATTTATCCTAATAACCTTCTGAACTTCTGAAAAGGTTCTGAACTCTGTAAACGTTCTTACCCCACCAGGTATGGTGGCTGGTGTGTGGCAGTATTGTTGTCAACATCAGCGCAACTTCTACCACTAGTTTATTTCTTTTTAGTGTTTCTCAAATTTGATATGGACTGTTGTTTATTTATTTATTTTTTTAAACATGCAGTTTAAAATAGGAATACAGGATTTTTAATATCTGGCAAAATGTATTATTTTTAAAAATGATTTTAAAGTAGTGTTTTGATGTTTTACTAGTTTTTTTGAAACTTCAGATTACTTCAGCCGTGTTCTCTGCACTCTTCCGTTTCTTTTCTCCATACAGGCGAAGGTCTTGCGCGTGTTGGACCTGTGGCAGAAGAACTGTGTGTTCAGCATGGATATCATCCAGCCCCTTGTGGCCATGGCCTCTGGTGCCCTCACGGCAGTGCTGGAGAACGGCGGCGCTCCGGAAGGTGCCGAGCCCTCCCCACACACACACACACACACACCTGCTCGCCGCCACCGGCCTGCGCTGGACGCCGCGTCCTGTCCGATGCGCTTTTCGTCATTTGTCCGTTCCTGTGCCGTGTTCCCAGGTTCTCCGGCTGCAGCGGTTCCAGCGCAGCACAGCCACCCCACGGCCGCAGAGGAGGCGGCGGCCAGCGATCAGATCCACAGCCCCACGGCGTTGGCCGCCATCGCCCAGTTCCTGCAGTCCGCACAGGGCCTGGACGTGAGTCGGCAGATTAGTGACCTTCTCAACTAACGAGCCCTTGGAGCATTAACTGAGACCTGAGAACATCTGAGATTACTAATCAAGTGACATTTTCTTTATCTGCATTTTAGTTACTCCGTTATGAATGTGATATTAGCAAACAGCATTAACAGGCTTCTTAACATTACTACTGACATAATGAGTTATTTGGTCCTGTTATAAAGCTATACAGAGTTTGTTCTCTGTGGACATGTTCCGTCAGCATTGTGAAGAGTGTGGACCTGTGTGCTTTGATGCGTGGGGTGACCTGTAGCCTGGTGTTTGATGCGTGGAGTGACCTGTCGCCTGGTGTTTGATGCGTGGAGTGACCTTTCGCCTGGTGTTTGCTGTTCTAGCTCCAGCAGGTGCTTCAGACCCTTCAGCAGGGCGGAGCTCCACAGTCCAACACTCATCCACCCACCCAGAACACTACAGGCACCCAGCAGAAGAGCTCCATCGCTAAGGTATACCATTCAGGGCAGACGTTCACGTAGCTGACGATGATAGAAACTGCTTTCATTCACTTCTGTGTGATGTAGCATAATACCGCATAATGATTTCTTTGTTAAAAGTTATATATAATGATTTGTTTTCTTTTATTAAATATTTAAATGGTCGATCTGTCTCTGCTTTCATATTCAGGTGCTCCTGGACCGCTTTGACTATGATGAAGAACCAGAAGTAATGGAGGAACCACAACAGGAAGAAGCACCTTCCATTATGTAATTCCCTTTGCTGTCTCAACAACCGTTGGCCTCTCATAGCTGAGAGATGCTTTGTATTAGAACTACAACACTTGGCAATTCACCTGTTGTACAGTTGCAGCACATGCGCTGTGAATGTTGGGCAACTTCTCGCGGGGAGCAGACGCGACTCAAAAGCCCAGAACTGTTTTTAACAAGCGCTCCGAAAACACCTCGCAGAAACCAACCACTGTTTCTCCCTGTGCAGAAACCTTCCAGATCTGCAGCAGGCATTGCAAGCTCACCTGCTCAGTCAGCTCTCCACTCAGGTATCGTGTCCTCCCATGAACACAGAACCAGGTCATCGCAGGGATGTTAGGATGGCGTCTGACCTGCTACGCCTTCGTCCTTTTCATCCCTGTGTGTCTTGACGTTCGCATCACTTGTGCCCGAATACGCGTGTGCTGAGCGAGCGTGACCGTCCCCTTCCCGTACGTGTCAGTGCTCCGCCCGTGCGACGGCCTGTTGTTAAGGCGCTGGTTTGTCTCTGCCAGGTGCTCCCTAACGTCCAGGCGGCGCTGCAGGGCCTGTCAGGCGTTCACCCAGCTCAACCCGCCCCAGCCTGCCAGCCGCCCGGGGGGGCTCCAGACGCCCAGCACCACAGCCTCGCCCACGACGCTGCCCAGCCAATGGTGCGTCCCGCTGCAGCTCGCTCACCCGCCCACCACGTTCAGAGTCCAGCACACTTCGCTGATTTCCCTGCACGTACTACGCCAATGCGGAGAAATCGGCTGCACGCACTAGACTGTGATGCTGGCGGGCACATTTATTTATTCACTCGGTTATTATTATGCTAATTTATTCATTCATGCATCTCATTTTAATGTGTCGGGTGTGTCTTCTCGCGTGGCTTTAGTTTTGGGCCGTAAGAGTCGGCGTAAGCGTGTGCTCTCGTCTTTCAGGCTGTGTCCACGGAGACGGAGCAGCCCAGGACAGACGCTGGCAATGGACAATACACTGGCCAGCCAAGGTTGATCTACGTGTGATCTGCATCTACACTTAGTGTGGTCCTTCATTATTTGCATGTTAAAGTGGATTTTTTTGATTTATGTAAACGGATCCCGGCGTGTCTCTACCAGGTCGCCTAGGAGACCGTCGTCGTCACGGTCCCGCAGGTCCCGTTCAGGGTCCCGCTCACGGCGGGCGTGGTCACAGCGCTCACGGTCCAGAGAGCATTGGCGGGGCTCGCCGAGGTCCCGAGTGGAGGATCAGAGGGACAGGGAGAGGAAGCATAAAGGACTCCCGTCTGTCAAGAGGGAGACGCTGAGCGGTCAGTAGGGGGTGCTCATGTCTCTTCTTTTATAGTCTCTTTTTAGGGTTAAGATAAAGATTAGGGTTACGTTAGGGTTACGTTTTCCCACTTGTATGATGAACGTAAACAGGGAAACAAAAGGTGGTTTGAATGTCTGTGCAGTTGATGTTAAATATTGTGTGTGTGTGTGTGTGTGTGTGTTCAGTGTGCAGCACCACCCTGTGGATCGGGCAACTGGACAAAAAAACCCAGCAGCAGGACATCAGCTGCCTAATGGAGGAGTTTGGACAGATCGAGTCCGTCAATGTTGGTATCCATGTTGGCCTCCATGCCATTTCCCATGACTGTGACTCTGTCTTTGCTCTGGGCCCGTGGCTGATCCCGCCCACCTGCTCCCTTCCCCCCCCCAGATGATCCCCCCCCGAGGCTGTGCCTACGTGGTCATGGTGCACAGGCAGGACGCCTACACGGCCCTCAACAGACTCGGCAGAGGCAGCGCCAGAATCAACCACAAACCATTCAAGGTGCAGCACGAGATCCACCCTCCTCCACCTGCACCTCCTCCGTCGGACACGCGTGTTTCGTTCCGGGCTGGTTCACTCGAGCTTTTGCGTTCCCTCCCCTCCTAGATTGCATGGGCGATGAACAAGGGCATAACCTCGCGGTTTAAGAAGTACTGGGACGTGGAGCTGGGCGTGGCCTACGTCCCCTGGAGCAGACTGAAGGTGGCGGAGATTCCCGCTCTCTGTGAGGGCGGCACTCTCGACCAGGAAACGCTCAAAGCAGGTAACCTGCTCAAGCACAGCAGGACTTTTATTATTGCAAATCTTAGTAAGGCTGAGTAAGAGGAAACCTCAGATGTACTTTTTGTTCTTTTGGCCTGAGAAACCCATTTCTCCACCGTCGTCTTCTGTTCTCTAGCTTTTGAATAATAGGAATAACTATCATTTGACTGAATATGAAATTGATGTAAATGTTACGTATTGTGTTACGTGTCACAGTACAGATATGGCAGAAAACTTTTAATGTGTAAATGAAGCTAACAAACAATACTGTTTCACTGGTTCTTTGGGCTACTTGGCAAGTCATAGAAAACGTAATTTTGGGGGGAATTTTACCGGCCAGTGCGGCCATTTGAAATGGAGCACTGAATGTTGTAGAACAGTGGAGCGTTCTCCATGATTCATGAACTGTGTTCCCAACCTGAGCCAGAGACCCAGGCGTTTGAACGGAGAGCTAACACAACATACTAGATCCTATAAGCAAATATGACAACAGCTACAGTCACAAGCGTCATTGTGCAAACGTTTCCATGCGTTTCCTCATTGATTTCCCTCCCCTCTTCGAACTGATCACTCCCTGTAGAGTGGGCTTCAGTGCTGACAGACCTCATTAAGCCTAGCGGCAGTGGAGGAGGACCTGAAGGAGAACAGGCAGACGGAGCCGCTCACGCCATAGCTGGGCCACAGGTAAAAGCCGAGGGCTGTCCCTTGGAACTCCATTTGGGTTTCTCGACGTCGTGTGCGATTTCTCTTTCTCTCTTTCACCTCTCTGTGTTGTTTGTTTGGGAGGCACAGTGTCTGTGTACGTGTCACTTGCGCATCTTCCGAGTCCTTTCATGTTCTTATATTTTAGTTGCATATTGTCCAGATCCGTTGGTCACTAAGATTCTTCTCCAAAGCAAACAGGGCGATGATGCATTTCAATCCAGCACTGAACTTAATAAAAAAAAAACCGAAACAAAATAATAAAGGGTCTTGGTCTTGGTTGGAGGTTGTCTTGCATACTGTCCCATGGATGAAAAAAGATCGTACCACAGTCCTTTCGTGGTTGCCTGTTTGCACACACTATCAAAACTGAGACCTGCGTGATGTAAGTCCGTTACATAAGCTAAACGAGCTGACCGTTTTTATAGCCGTTTAACGATCACACTCAAAACTTCAAGCGCATGTGCGTTAGGGCCTGATGAATTGAACACCTGGTACGCCAGCACATGAAAGCTGGCGGTGTATCGCAGTGCCGGAATTGCATTCGTTGCTTCGCAGTGTGCGTGACATCCCAGGAACCCTGTGTCCCGCTGCAGTCCTATATCCAGCCGTGTAGTAATATTTACGCCCTGGCGGTGAAGTGCCTTCATTCGAACGGCACCCGTGACTGGGATGCATTGAAGAGACACGGTGGCTAGAACAGCTCACCACCTATGAGAAGACTGCACTGGGAAATCTCAAACAGGTGGGTTTTTACGAAATAGCAAAGAAAACACCATCCAATGGGAATGCTGATGCCCAACGCAGGATTGGATATTTATTCGTTAGTTATTCTTTTGTAAGGACGTTGTATCAAGATTGTTGTCCGAAGTCAAGTACCTGTCACTGGTGGGGGAAATGTAGATTTAAGAACCGAAGTGCAGTAGGACTCCGGTTAGTGATGCTGAAGGCAGTGGAGGTCCCCAATGGTGAGGCAACACCCTCCATTTTGCATCATTGCAAATGCCACGGAATGAATTAGCAATGTCGCATAAATGTTTGTGAGACATGTGCAACTATACTTCAGTACTTTAGAAAGCCCTTCGGAAGCTGTAGAGCAGGGGCAAGACCCCACACCAACCCAACACTGACCAGCAATTACTATATGAATGATGGCAAAAAGCATTTGGTGATCCTACTCTAAAGGACTTGCTTTGGTTTTCATATCTCCTGTGTTCGGTTAATCGATACCCGTATGCTACAAGCGGTTTATTTCCGTCCAGTGTGCGGATGATAGTAAAACGCGCTGCGATAACACCCGACACTGACGTAGCCGTCTGACCAACGAGCTGTGTGATGCAAAAACTAATGCGCTGATATTCATTCATTCATGTGTGCGGATTCATTTATTAATTCTTATCTAGATACGGCTACAGTCTGTGTGCAGGAATTTCCTGCATTACAAATGCTGGACTTGTGGGAATTTCTAAAACCCCGAGCAATACCTTCTGTCCTGCTCTGAGAATCAGGCCCTGGACTAAAGCGTGTATTTATGTTCTACCACTTCCAGGTAAGTCCACTGCACCCTTCATTTTTGTGTTTGTTTGGAATATTTAGCACAATTAACAAGTTCACTTTCATGGGTGAGATGGCTCTGTTTTCGCACAAGCCTGGTTAAAGTGATTTCAATGCACACCGAATCAGAGAGAGATCGCTGTACTGGCTTTCTGTATGCTTAGCTATGCCATAGCAGTAGTGTTTAAAACTTAGTTTCAAATGTTAAAATGTCAGATTGTTAATAAATTAAACCACATAATGAGTAATATTATGCACTCTTGGACAAGACAATCTTTGGCTTATGATGGCCAGCATCTCTGAAGCATTTTTAGAAATAACCTTTCTAAGTAATTGCAAAATTAACACCATCCTCTGCCCTAGGGGAGAAAATTTTTTTTAAACGCAAGGTTTGCGTTTTTTCTGGAAAGTAGCGCGGGTTTTGTTGTGACTTTGGCTACATATCTCAACACTTTGGTTTAAACGTGATGCAGCGACTGTTGGTCACAGTTTTCAGACAAAAAATGACTGAACCATCTCTGGTCCACAGTTTAAGAACTGCAAGTGACTGAAAATATTCAGTAAGCTTCATTTGCTTGTCTTCATTTGCTTGTCATTCTTCTAGGAAGTATTTTCATAGAAGGGCAATTATCTGCATAAGTAGATTCAGGCCATTTTCAATAATAATTGGCCTCGTTCAGAAATGAGCACGTTACTTCATTAATGAGAACTATAGTGCTGTAAGCAGTTGAAAGCAGTCTAGTGAAGGGAGGTTTTTGACATTTTTTAGTACAATTTTTGAGTACATTTGAACACATCCGCTGTCTTGCTACAAGATGGGCCTCAAAGGACCAGCGTTTTTGAACTGGTGGAATGATGGAATACCCTTGCTGTCTGCTTCAGCCACGAGTAAATTGTACCAAATGAACCGCCCCCCCTCCCCTTGAAAAAAAGGTCTCTGCCTAAAACATCAAAGTATGCCAGCATTGCAGATTTTACAATATGGATTATGGAATATTGATACCAGGCTGAAGTATTTCACAGTGCCGTGGAACACATGAAAAGGTAACCGTGTCCGGATAAACCTCAGACTCCACATGGCACTAGAGTGCTCTAGTAATCATAGCATAATTATGGCCATGGCAAAAATAACAATGTTTTTGTTTGAATTTTTTTTGTAATGTGAAAAATATGAGGTTGATCTGAGGCAGCAAAGACCTCTATGTTTGCGCAAAGTTCTGATCTTGGCTGTTCGGGGGGGGGGCAGCTGAACATGCGCTACAAGACCGTTTCACCAGCATCAAGTTGACATGTGGCTGACGAGCACAAAGGGTTAAACACTGCAGGGGGGTCACTGCACACAAGTCCAACTTTGATCCGTCTGTTGACCTCATTAATAGTTTGTGAAATGGTTCTTCTCATTATGCAAATCTGTTACCTTTCGACGCAGAAATACTTAGTCACACCTCAATGGAAGAAAATACTCCTGAACCCCCAGTTCTTAAACGACCGTGACTTGCTCTGACAAAGCAGGCTCTCTCAATCACTGCTGCAGAGGTAGACTGCTGCAGAAGCCTCTGGACTGAGGCTTCAATTTGTCGGTATAGAACCAACGCCGCGGAGTGAAATTTCCAGACACCCGGACTTCTCTGAACGAGGGCACGTAAAAGCCGTCCCGTCTTTCCGGAATCTTCTGCCCTGCCCTTCGAAGGACCCAGAGAGTCGGTAAGGCAATGCTTCATTCTGCTCGAGCTGTAGACCTGCCCGCCCCGGCTTGGGGTTTCGTATGCTGGGAATGGACCCGTGTTCTCTCGCTTTAGATCCATCAAGGTAGGATCATGAGTGCCTGCATCAGGCACTCCACACTTCCCACACACTGCCACAGCAGCAGCTCTTCTGTAGTGGCAGTTACTGGCCACGTTGTTGGTTACGCCACAGTTAGAGGTGCTTGCGTAGGTGTAGAATTACTGCTGACCGCCTGTTATCGTGTGCGGTTTGCTCAACCTCATCATTAACCAGTTTCTCATCAGCGTGATCAAAGGTGACGCCCAGAAACGTCAACATCACTTCTGTAGAAACTAACCACCGATCAACGGTGAAAAGATGGTTAATGCAAATTATGCCTAATGACAGAGAAGCTTTAGGTAAAACTCAATCTATCACATGTTACTAATACATATTTTGAAACTAGTAGGTGTAATAACATCTCATTAATTATGGTACTTTTTCTAGATCATTTATTTAATTATTAATTTACCCAGAAATGTATTGGCTGCTTACTTCACTAGTTTGTAAATATTTTTAATATATAGTTGCCTACTTTCTTCATGATTTCTAATTTTATATTTAGAAAAATATATGTATAAAATATGATAAATTTTAGATGCCAACTTGATCCGTCGGTCATGTCAATTTGAGCTGATGTAAGTGAACACGTGGCGGGAGGGGAGGAGTTTGACAGGTCATGATGTCATGCTGTGGCTTATGACGAGTTCTGACTTGGCGCTTTGTTTTTGCAAAGACTACCTGAACTCTACTAAATGGAAACCGTTCTTGCTTTAATTTAAGTTAATGTAAATTGTTTTGGATTATATAGGTACATATGAGAAACACTGGCCTTTCAATCTGCTTTGGGCAGCACCGGTATAGGAATAAAACCACATGCTTTCGTATTTTAACCGATTAAACACATGACTAAACATGTTGGCAAAGAATCGGTCCGGTCAAAGTGCGAATTGCTGAGGTTCTGAAAGTCACCCTGTTGCACCCCAGAGATTTATAGCTATAGCTGTCAAAATAGAAACAGGAAATATATCAAAACGGTGAGCTGGGAGTTTCGTCTGTTTTGACGCAGTCGCAGGATGGCAAGAAACGGTAGGGGCAACAGTGCCCTGCCCAGAACGCGATATCGACCTTTAACCTCCCTCTGTCTCGCTCTGCCCTTCAGCAACACAGCTGTGCGGAGTTCACACCTGTGCCTGAATCTCTCCTCCCTTGCAGTACTCTTTAACGAGAGATCTGTGCCTGTGGACAGAGATGGACCTCTGAGCTCTGCGTCCGCTCTGATTTGACAAATACAGAGAGTGAAGAACTACTTGGGGATCGCTGAATACGTGAGCATGAAATCTGATTTGGATCCCTGCCAACTCGTGTAGCCAGAGGGACCGTGGTCTTGCAGCGAGAACGACGCAAATGAAGCCGACTACTCTGTGATGGGGGGGAAAAAAATGTTTTTAAGCAAAACTGACACACTGGTGTGATATCTTGCGCATCTGATATCCTCTTCCTGATCCTTCAGTCCATATCAGCTCTCTGGCTTGACCAGGTTTCCCACAAATTTCCTCCATTTGTCCTTTCTGAATTGGACTTCATACTCCAGTAGCATTGTAATTTGGAGCACTGCCAAATTAGAGATCACTTCTATTAACACACACACCCCGTCACACTGGGCCGAGGGCTTAAGCGTTTGCCCTCCTCCAACACGCCTGCCCTGAAACGACCCTTCCAGTCTCGGCTTTCACCTGTGCCTACAGTGGGAATGATCGTGCATGCTCCACAGGTTTGTTAAGAAAACCGTTAACTAAACTTTGCAGTGAGTAAACAAGGCGGTGAGATCATTAATTGATGTCGCAAAATATCTAATCTCATTTTGGTCACATTTTTTTTACACCCTCAGACTGTGGTAAAGGTTTAGTGTTTCAGTCCTACGCCTCAAATCATCAGGCACCATAACTTTAACTCTGTGATGTATTCCTAAAGGAATACATGCTAAACTGTACTCAATTTTGGCCCTCCAGAACTAAATACAAATGTACTAAATACATGTACACCAGGGGTAAGTAAATAAAACTTACCGGCATATATATATAAGTATCCGGCAACACATCGTACCCGTAAAACTAAAGGGCAGTGTAATGTGATGTTCACTGATGCTCGTGCCTTTATGTACAAGGCCGACCAGTTCTGGACACCCCAAGCTCGCGTCATTTTTGTGCTCTCCTGCTCCATTGGCTGGATTCGCCTCATGAAGGAGTTTAGAATTGGCCAGCACGTTCGGTGCGTCGCGCCTACATGAGGGAAAACGGAAGAATGTTTAGAGCACGGGGTCCTTGTCGCTAGTAAGGATGTCACCGTTCACCGAACTGCTCCCTGCTCAGCCCGGGGTGTCTGAGGTCCTGCTCGCTCGTCACGCTCCTTTCCTGGTCCTGTGCCGCTGTGCTTCCCGTTGGGTGTGCCTGAGCAGGACAAACTGAGTGGAGTCAGATGTGTAAAAGCTTCTTTTCACGCACTAGACCACTGTGGAGATATTTTCGGCCATGTTCTTGTTGATGCAGCTAGCATTACTGGACCTATAGCAAGGCATGTGTAAATGTTGCAGATATTTAAATGTGAGCCAAACGGCTGTAGTAACCCACCCTCCTTTCAGTCAAAGCCTCAGAGGATGTTACTCCTAACAACCGGGTAGGCCTGAGAACAGTTCAGGGTTAGTTTGGATTTCCTGCTCCTGTAGATAACTGCTGTGTATGTGTGTGTGTGTTGAGTGCGTGCACATTTCTCTCTCTCAAAATTATATATATACAGTATATATATATATATATATATATATAATTTTGAGATACCACTGGCTCTGTTGCCAGTAAAACATGGCCTCTTAGGTACAGCTGTTCACGAGGTTATAGATCAAAGTGGCTTTCAAAATTACACAATTTTTATCAAATGGTAATTAATTATAATTAACATGCACTATTTTATTGAATATATGTTAATAGAATTCACATTTGAATCCACACATTTGGTGTAGTAGCATCATAAATCAGTGAAGATAAATCGTATGGATAGTGAATGTGCACTGTTAATGGTTCTTTTAAAATGTCACACAGGTTCATTAAAGGCACAATTAGGGTTTCACTTTTGGGGGTTCATTAAAGGCACAATTAGGGTTTCACTTTTGGGGATTGCACGAGGCCTTGTAAACGTTCTCTGAAAGAGCAAAGATGGGAGCCTTCCTGAAGTTAACAGATAAAATACCGGAACCAACAGCTATTGAAAGCATCTCGCAGACCTGTCATATAGCATATTGTGGCTAAGTAAACAAGGGGTTAAATTATCATTGCATCATTAAGGCGTTACTGAGTTTCTGAATTACATAGTGAATAAATAGAAGCCCCTCCATATTTATCCCACTATTTTAGTAGATAGTAATGAAATTCTAGCGACATCTATTTTCTATTAAACGTCAACTTTAATCAGCATTGTAATCAGTGCAGTACCAAGGGTGATGAGTCAGGGCTGCTTGCTCCAGCAGACTAGGGCGTTGGATCCAGCCACTCAACATAGTTCCCAGGGATTTAAACCACAGCCAGTGAGACTCGGCGTCTGCACATAATCCACCCTTCCTTTGCCCAGGAGTCTGGGCTGATGAATGTCCTGTTGCTTTAACTGTTCCAGTGATCACAAAACCCAAAGCTGCCTCTAGATTTGAAGTCCAGCTTTATCACCAGAGTTCTTTCAGTCAGTGCCAACATGAACGTCATTAAAGGCAACATGCACAGTTAGACAAGTGCACTTGTGAGAGTGCACATGGCTACAGAAGAGGACTGATGATGCATCAGTTCAAAGATGTCCAGGTACCAGTGTAGATATGTTTTACCGGTTTGTTATTTGAACTGCTGGCCACACTTGGTCGCGGTGACACGGGCGTAACAGTGCTGCTGTTTCACCCTCGGCTCCTCGAGAGCCGTGAAGAGCAGCAGCTGCCGCTACCTTGGCTATGGAGGACGTTCCGAACACTAACGCCGAACACCACTCTCGTGGAGAAGAGGGATCACATCTAACCCTGCACCCTCAAGAGCTAACGAGTACTGATGGAGAGCTGATACCATTGCCCATAAGCACCTCCATAGCACTGGATTCATTTGTTTGTTTTTTTGTGGGATGTGACACACAAGTTGTTTCAAGATCACTAAATTCAGGAGACTGTAGTCCTGCTGGAGCAGTGCTAGAAATTGGCCACAAGATGTCGCTGTTTCACACAGGCTGTGTACAGCAGACTGAGTACTTGCAGATGGGTTATTTAGAATAGTCACCGTTGGAATTCTGGTGCCAGACCCGTCATGGATATTTTCATAATGTTGACTACATCCAAATTAGCATTTATAATGTCACACAACAAAATAAATGTTTGTTCTTTTTATTCTAATCCCAGAACACGTACAGGAAACACTTTGCCTCCCTTTTCAAACTCTAATCTTTCACGTTCCTTCTTTATTTCGTACATGTTTCGTGTTAATCCAGTTTCCGCATGTGTAAAGGCCCCCAGAGTCAGGCCTGTGTGTGTTGTCTCCCAGGTCCCTCCTCTAGGTATGGATGCTGTTGGTAGGACTCCAGGAAGGCCCTCTCCAGCTCTGTCACTGCCACTGTCTGGATTCAATCCCGCACACATGTCCCCTGGTAGGAAACCTCCGCTCTGCACTTCCTGCATTATTCTGTCTCATCCTCATATTACAGTAATAGAATAAAGACATGGCTACATAAAATGTATTTTTAATATTAATAAAATAGGGGACAGATCACATTTTTGAGAGCCTTTAAGACATAAATCTCGATCATTCCGATGTAGAAAAAATGTCATTTTTTGCATGTTCTTTTTTTGTAGAGCATCAATGTTGTCAGGAGATTCAGTATGTCAGGGAAGTTTAAGAAATGGAAAATAGGTGCGTTTGAAAGGGGCAGACCACACGTTCCAGCATGTTTACCTGTTTATTTTTGTTTCATCCTAAAAACAGCTGACCTCTTAGATGGTCCCTCGATAGACGCTGCTGAAGGCCCCAAGAGCCATACGGGATTGGCCGGGACTCCCATGGTGGGCGGGCCCTGTGCAGGAGTTTTTGTTGGCCCCCGGGCAGGGCCCCCGCACCTACAGCAGCCCCCACGACCTCTGCCTCCGTTCATGCCTCCCTTCCCCAACAACATGCCCCCGCCAAACATGCCCCCACTAAACATGCCCCGTCTGAATATGCCACTGGTGAACATGCCCCAGGGGCCAGTGTTTAGAGAGGGGCCCCCAGGCAGATTCAGGATTCCCATGCCTGGTCCATATGAAGAAGACTTCCATTCCTCCAGAGACTTCCCCCCTCCTGGCCCACCCCTGGGCCCCATGGATGAAGATCACTGGGAGGTTGGGCCATTTAGGGATGACTGGCGGGACTATGGGCCAAACAGGGGACCAGAAATGTTTGGGGAGGAACCACCATTCAGACGTGGTGGGTGGGGTAGGGGTGGTCCAAGGGGACGTGGTCACTTTGGAAACCGGTAGTTCCAAAAGACTACCGGTTCCCAGAGACTGTTGGTTAGGGCTCATTAACGTTGCAGAATGTGGAAGTCGATATAGAAATGTCATTGCTAAGGAAATAAGCGTGTCAAAACAGCCTTTTATAACTTTACCGTTTTTTGAAGTGTTTTGCTGAGTTACTGTTGCTCGGCAGTGCCACCTGTTGGACAAAACACCCTAATAAGCATCTTTACAGTGCAAGGTGCAATGCTATATAAATTGTTCAATGAACTCTGTCTGCCAAAAAGAAATCTTCAGTAAGTATATTTTTTAGAACCAGATCTGATCTAGTGTTTAAAGTAAATAAGTTTATATATTGCTAAGATAGGTATGCTGTGGGGGAAAAAAAACAAAAATATGATCAAAAACATCTTTGTATGAAAATCCAAGATAAGCAGGAGACGACGTTCACACGGGAACCTTCGAAAAACCACAGCCAAAGCACAAGCTGAGATCCTCCTTGTCCAAAACAAAGTGCACACTGTACTGTAACATTTGAACTGGTGAAGGTTTAACAGTATGTCCTGTCTATAGCCTAAACATTGCAGCTTTTGGGGTGGAGGGTTGTTTTTGAAGTGAGACAAATACATTTACATTTCAGCAGTTTGTATATTTTGGGATTGCATGTCCAAACTTATTGTACTAAACCGTGTGGAAGGAAAAGAAACAGATCCTCAAATGGCAGCTCTTAGTATTGTATTTGTTCTTTAATGGAAAAACACGCTTTTTATTAAACCGCATTTCTTTCAGTGCCTCACTGTTTCTTTTAATAAATCGTTTTTTCTTCTTCTTTACTGATCCAGTTTCTTCTTCATTGAGCAGGAGTTCTGCGGTTTGATGAAACTATAAAATACGATGTCACTCTGTGTGTTAAAGATATTCAGGCCCAGGTACTCAACTGACCAATAGTTATCATATTTTTGGTGGCTTAGGCAGGCATGAACAGGGTGCAGCTCACTCTGACAGGATATACAGCGTTAGCTGCAGTTCCCTGCAACCCTGAAATGGATTAAGCAGTTTAGAAGATGAATGTTTTGCGGCAAATCAAGGACGTATGAAGAAAGGCCAATCAGGAGCAAGAGAAGTTGCATAGCCTCTAGATGGCGCACTTCCCATAGTCAGCAAATTACAAATGTAGTGCAAACTGCATTACAGTGATACCCCAAACTAAAGCGGAAACGAGGGTTAGGGGTAGTTAGGGGATTATTATTGGACAGGTTCCCTTAACCATAGTCTTTTGGGATACAGGCCTATTTGCTGTTAACGTCAATATAGTTTAATTCTTTGTATATCAGATTTTATTTGTTACAGGTTATACTTAGCAGTTAGTTTCATTCGATGGCTTCCGGATTCTGGGTGCAGTCCCTGGTGATGCTGTGGCAGGCCTAGCACGCGGGCTTCTTCGGTTCCTGGTCCAGCTGCCTTTTCTCATGTCTTCAGTAAGTGAAAGACAGTCAGTGGGGCGACAGGTCAGAACCGGAACAAAAGCTCTGGAACTGGGCAAGCGGTTACTGTAGCACATTTAAATTCATTTCATGTCATATTCTGGGCGTGTGAGAGTGAGGGGGGTTATGCTTTTACCGTCTTTGTGTAGTCTAAATATCCTCACAATAACATGAAAGTGCTGAGGATCCATTGTGGGAGTTTTTTTCTGGGGTTCGGTGAATAAAAACGTTTTTGAACGCATCCAACAGCTCTCACCTGAATAACTAAAGACCAGAAGATCTTGTTTTAGATATTACGGTTATGGCTGAGAATAGGTGGAGCTACAGCGCGTTATTCAATGGAAAACCACTGGAAACGAATAATGCAGAGGGACTGGGCGTGCGTGTGCACCGTATCCATGAACGCAGTACACCCACTTATGCACTGAACTTTACACCGACTTCACGAGATTAGGATCCTTCTGCCCCCCCGTCAACACACTGAGGGAAACAGCCTGCAATTGGGTGGCTCGTTCATTATGCATCACTGCTCCTTAAAAATCCATTCAGCCGCCGCCTCTTACGATACACAGAAACCAACAAGTGGCCGATCTCCGCGGATTGGTTCACACTAAACGTGGCAGTCTCGTGGTCCATTCGCGCGCCGTCTCCAAGGGCCGCGCGCTCCTCCCTTCGCAGCGCTCTGGAAACAACACGCTATCGCCTTAAAGCGCGCTACATGGCGAAGGAGCACGGCGGTGCGGTGGATGCCATATTCCATAACACCCCAAATCACCGTGCGGGGAAACGGAAAGGACTAGGGTCGAAATGACTCACACGTTCATTCAATAAATAGCCTGCGCATGTTTTTTAGGGGGGGCGTGTAAATTACTAAATGTGTTAAACGCGAGACGAATATGTCCCCCAGGTCCTAGTGAAGAGATGTCCGTGACTGTAACATCACTGAACCGTAAGTTGTACATACATTTTATGTCTGGTTGATTGGCAAGTTATTGTCGATCTTGCAGGGTATTCAAATATTGCTTCTGTATGCAGTTCTAAGACCCACAATCATTACTGCAACGATATATTTAAATATGGGTGTTTGTATTGTAATGTCCGTTCTGCTTTAACCGGTAAATTCACGTGCATTCCAATTTCGTCACGTGCCGAGGTAAACGCTAACCTACACATTGAGAACGTTACGCTTTGGCCTGTAAACAATGCCGAGAACGTGTACGTGCATGCGAATTCAAATGTATGTCGCGCCGCGACACTGGTCCCTCATGCACCTGTCAGTCTCGGTAACGAGGTGTTTGTCAATGCCAAGGGCATCGCAGCCGACTGACCTGTTGTGTTTGCCTTTATTGGGCACGGCATCTGCCTAAACCTCTTCCTCTGGGGTTATTTCTTAACACCGAAATGACACGCCCACGGCGTATGTTTAATTCACTTACATGTGGATCTTTTGCATTCTCTGGATATGGGTTGTGTAACCTGTGCCATAAGTCTACATGATGCATCAAGAGCAGCATGCAGGCATCCTTCCATTAAAGCTCATTTTGAGTGTAAAATCCGTTGTATTAATTAAGGCACAACAAATAATTTTATTTTGTACCATATTCCTGGCACTATGTGATTCTATTCAGTTTTTTTTTCTGGAGGAGAGATTCTGTGTGTACAGGGCTTTTAAATCCGACTGGGAATAAAATGCATTATGTCACTCTTTAAGTTTTTGAACATTCTGACTTCTACCCCAAATGTGAATTTGTCGAACATGAATTCTTGAGCACCGGAAGATGTGGATGTGAACGCGGTTTGGGTTGAGAGGAATCGGAGTGAAACTCAATGTTTTTGGTGAATCTTGAACCCAAAACCAGAAATGCCTAGTTGGAGGTTCGTGCAGCTGAAAGGCTGAATGAATGTCCATTCTCACATCTTTCGTATTAGCATGCACATTGCCGCCTACTGTGATGAAACTATAATTCCTTGTATCCACTGACCAGGTTTCAGTTAGGCCATAGCTTGTTAGTACTATGCCCACACCTAGCCCCAGTTGACAACTCCTAAAATGATTACTCTAATTATCCACCCTGTGCCTTAACAACAGCTTCAAAAAATACAAAAGGATCTGATTTAAAGGTTTCGGAAGCAAAAGGGATCTATCTCTCTGCCAGTTGCTGGAGAAGCTATTTCTGTGGGATGCTGTGGTGTGTGAGTCATTTGTCCACTTCAGCCCATACGTGTTCTACAGGAAGGAGATCTAGGAGTGGAGCAGGTGAGATCTACTGTCTGAATCGCACTTCTCACTTCACCTCCTTACAGATCAATCCTGCACCAGTGACCACGCGCCATTTTGCCCGACAAGCGAAAAACTACCCCGCCAGCCAAAGTTACGTGTGAACGGCACCAAAACATTCTGCTGCTAGGCGAGACAATAGGAAAGATCACTAATACTGTCACTGGCGAAGCAACACTCAAGTTTAACACTCTCTCCAAACTCTTCACTTAATAGTTATGTGGAGAATTTGGCTCTGGCTTCCACACATACTGAATAAGAAAACATCCCACGTACATTATGTATGTTAAAAGCAACAGCAAAAGACAGAATGGCAATTTAATTTGACTGGAAGCTGTTTTTCTCCTGGTGCAATTTCATAGACTCCTCCAGTTTGGGCAGGTTTCTGAAGTTGAATCTCGAACAGCAGATGATTGCTGAAACGTCAGACTCGTGCCCTGAGGAACCTTGCTGTGTTGTCTGATTTGGAGATCACCTATAGCCTGGTTTCTCAGACCTCGAGTGAAGGTGTCTTCAGATCACTTGATGGGGCTTGACCCACAGAAGTGATTGATACTTGCAAATGTTCTGTGATTTTTCATATAGATTGATATTGCTTTTTTATCTCTCTACAGATAAAGGGAAAGTGTGTGTGTGTGTGAGATGATGTATGAGTATAGTACTGCTGGATGAACAGAGCTTGACTTTACTGTCGGTGGTCATGTAAAAACAACATTCCAGCCCACCCCAAACATGCATTTTACACATCTCCTCTGAGTGTGATGTGAATTATTCATACGTAATCCCACATAGCGTGTACATAATTGCATTGTTCATTCTCTCAGCAGAGTGCCCAAAGAAAATAGCACACTTGAGTCTCTGTGTTTCTTTACCATCCCTTGTTTACATCTTGCTTTCTGATGCTGAGTCAGGATTGTGGATTTGGCTTAAATGGTTTGAGCTGTAGGCCAAACCTTCCACCATTCCGCAGTCCCCATTTGGTAATCTTCATATTTGGTTGTTGATAGAGATATTTGTTTGTAGAAGGGAGAATTTATTTTACCGAGCTCTAGAGCTGAACTGTCAGCTGTAAGACATGTTTGCTAATGTATTGGCAATTAATTCACATATTAATCTTCTTACGTATCTTTTGCAGGGTAAACTCAGCCATATTAAATATTTATAAGGATGTGTGAGGATTTTGTTTGCAGAATGAAAAATTAGATACATTTGATCTTTTACATACGTGGTGCTTGATATCATAATGTATTCATATTGTAAGAGTAAAATGAATCATTTTATAAGGTACATATATGAAAATTAACTAACAAAATGGGACATATCCTTGTAGACAATACGTTATGCTTCATAATTACTAACACACATACATTCATGATATAGACCTTTGCGTACGGGAAAGTATATTTTGTACGTAGAGATGCAGTATAGTTTCTTACATGGCCAGTGTTCGGTAACTGCTCAGTTTTGTGTCGATGTTACTTGTCGAGTTTCGCGTCTCATGGCGTGTGCGGTCACGGTGGTTTGTAGGGGCGGTGACGTGTGGGTGGCTCACGCAGCAGGGTGTCTCGTGGGCCGTAGTGCTGGTGGAGACCTCCACCTCAATTACTGCAGTGTGCTGTGGTTCCACGGTGGAGCCACTCCATCCACGTGTGCATGGGAGGACCATCAATGAGCAGATTGCGTAAGAATGTTTGTTTGTTGCTGTAAATGCTGTTCTTTGTTCAGCCGGCTGTCAGCTCCGCATACGGCCTTCAGCTGAGGGCCTTGTGAGGATTATCTGCATCTCCAAAGACAACAATGGGCTTCTTGTTTTCTCTTTCTCTCTCTCTCTCTCTTTCTCCCTCTCTCTCTCCCTCTATCTCTCTGACACTCACATACACCACTTACAAAGGATTGCCGTCCGTCCAGTGTCCGAGTGTGCGTTTTGTCCCTGTAACAAGTTATCTCGTTGAATGTCTCGGTGTAGCGTGTGTTGGGGAAGGTGGCCCTTGCGACGTGAGTCGTGTGCTCAGCTCCATGTCTTAAGGTCGCCAATATTTTACTCTTCAGCATTTTCTGGCACTTTTGATTTATACTGGATTGTGTTGCTCCCATTTTGCCCCCCCCCCAAAGTTTGATAAATTCCAGACTTGCTCATTTTTGCCTTCTGAAGTATTTAAGGATTATAAAGAATGCAGCAATGAATGTAATCATCTTTTAGGCCAAAGGATGTTACCTTCCAATCTCTCTCTCTCCCTCTCTCTCTCTCTCTCTCATATAAGCCTCAGAATTTAGAGATCCCCACTGGAATATTTAAAGTAAAAAATAAGAAAGACAGAGAGGTAGAAAATGTTTCAGTGTTGTACACAAGCTTTCTGTGCAAGCAAAGGGTTTCTGAACTTCAAGGAGGTGAAACCAGTTGATATTCAAAACCATTTATTCCATGGGGTTCTAAAGACACATGGTCTTGCCTCTCTGGAAACCTTGTGTACTGCACCACAATTGTTACTACAGTTTACAATTTTTACCTCAGTTTACTGGATTAATTGCTTGGAATTTAGTCCTCACATGCTAACAGTGACCCACAGCCTGGGCAACTGGGTTATCTCATTTGCTCTCTGGCTTTTACTGTCTGTCATTCTGAATTAGCAACGTTAGCGTTTTGCGGTGACGCATTACGTGGACTCTAACCGGGTCACAGGGATGCTCGTCCCAGATCCTCTGTGCAGAAAGGACTCACTTCACCACCATGCGTTTTAGCAGGGCTGCTGCGTATGCAATGACTCAGCACTTTTAGAATGTGTTAGTGAAGTCTCCCCTGAGCTACAGGTCATATTTCACTGTGACACACACTGTGGCCATCTTAGATACAGCTTAAGAGAGACATGGGAAAGTTAAACACACATAGACAAAGACGTATTCTTATTGTCTCTCTCTTTCTCTCTCTCTCACACATATACACACACACACACACACACACAGAGCATATTTCATTATGACACACACTATGGCCATCTTAGATGCAGCATAAGAGACCGTTGTTAAACTGAAACACATATAAAAGATACCCACCCACAAGTAGTCACAGTGACTGTAGAGTGGACATTGGTAGCTCTCTGATAAAGGTAACTCAAAAATGAGAAGAAATGACCTTCCATGCTTCTTAGTGGTGAGTGGGAGCTTAATGCTGTCTACACAGCACCATGTCTTGTCAGTGTCTGTGCAGCAGGACTAAGGGGGTAATTCTGGAGATGTACCAGATCATCCACAGCTGTGTGGGACAGTGACTTCATCTAAAAGCCCAAGAACAACAGTGAAACAGACTAAAGCATACAGCCAACTAAGAGCTAGCCTCTCCAAAACCTTGTGTGTGTGTGTGTGTGTGTGTGTGTGTGTGTGTTTGTGTGGTTGGCTGGCCTAAACTGTTAGTGAGTCTGTTTCTACACTGTTCCTCTCTGTTTCTAATGGTTTGTGTCTGTATCGAGCTGTTGGCTTTCAATCTGCTCGTTGAGTTGTCCTACTGTATCTCTGCTGCTCTCCAACACAAAAACACCTCCACACTGCAAACACTTTACATTCTTCCATGAGGGTGGCGTTATGCACATAACGATCTTTCTGCAGACGAAAACAGGAGGTACAGAGTGTTAACACACAAGCTTGTCCAAATCTTTCGGTCATTTTCTGTGCTGTCCTCATCCTGCATCGCATGAATGTCTCCCCTGCCCTAAATGCTCTTGATTTAACCTATAAGCTAATTATCAGGCCCTCTGTAATGCTAATCAAGTGTGTTAGAACAGTGGAAACATTACAGCAGATAGGCACCACTCTGAGTCAAAATACACTCTCGGAGTTTGTAACCACTAGTAGCCAATTAATGCAGGAATGTTCTATTCACCATACTCGTGGCCTGGATCTTTTCTTTGCTTAGGTGATGATTTCACGATGACAACATGAAAAATCAGGTACATTATCTTGCCAATTAAATACCAGTGATTACAAAATCCAGATTACAAAAATTAAGGACCAGCTCATTATGCTATACATAAGATAGAAGGTCTTTTTCATGAAGTTTCCATTTCATGCCTTGTTCTTCTCTCTTATAAAAGAGCCTTTCATTTTTTTTTCTCAGTGTCAAGTAAGACGTAACTCTCATATGTCAGTTGATGAAGATCACCTTGTCCAGATCAGCCGCACAAGATCCAGGCGTAAAAGCGCTAATCAAGGATCATCTTGTGCTTTGTGGTATCAGCTGTTCATATGGGGTGTCTGGCCATCCTACACAGCAGAAATCCCCTCTTCCCACACCATCACAAAAGAATACTCTTCATAAATTAGGCATCGGGGAGCCTAGAGTAATTTTGTGGGCTTGATCCCTTAATCCCAAAACAGTCGCTTTTATTGTCCAGGCCAAGATGGCGGCTGTTTTGTGTGGACAGCCAGCAGCTTTGAAATGTGTGGTGTAATCAGAAACATCGTGTATCTTCTCTGTGGAAAGGCTTGTGTGCCTGACTGTGAGTTTGCCCACTACCTCCTCTGCAGAGAGAGAGACCTTCAGCTCCTACAGGAACCTTCCATGGAGCTTCTTCTCGTGCTTTCCTGGACTTTTGGGTTTGCCAAGGAAAAATTTGTTGAGTACAAACAAGTTTAGCTTAGCTACAGCCCTGCTACTAGAGACCTACAACTCTGTAAAGTTTACCTATAACTGCTACTAGAGACCTACAACTCTGTAAAGTTTACCTATAACTCTGCTACTAGAGACCTACTACTTTGCAGTTTAGCTACATCCCTGCTACTACTAGAGATCTACCCTTCAATGTGTAGTTCCAACCTTACTCCTGGAGATCTACTCCTTTGAGTTTAACTCCAGCCCTGCTTCTAGAGATCTGCTGCGCTGTTGGATCTGCTCTCCATGGAGATCTCTAGTGTTTACTTACGTCCCTGCTCCTTGAAATGTGCAACACCCAAAATAAGCTCAGGCCAAATGTGTACCACCCAAAATAAGCTAGCGCTAAATCTGTTTGGTTTTTTTTTTCAATTTAGATATTGTGTGTACTAGTTTTCAGGACGACTATAACCATGGAGATGTCAGCGCTCTTTGCTGATCGCTTGGTTGGGGAGTGTTGGGCGCTAGGAGAGAGTAAAACTGTGGACTGGATGTCCCTGCAGACTGGGTTGAAAAACACTGCTGTGCGTGGCAGTAGCGAGTCATAAATCCTGATGTTGTCAGTGAACATCTTGAGTTCGCAGAGCCCTGATCCATCCTGTAGTTGGATTCTTAGTAAGCGAAGCTGCCTCGTCGACGAGCATCCGCACGAGTGTCGGCCATTATCAGACTCCAGCGTGAGGAGCGGAGCCAACGCCTCCTACCGCCGTGAATCATTGTCTGCTGAGGACGCCGAGTCAGAGAACTGAACGTCGCTGCCTACGCCTGAGCGACCACGGCAGCTGATAGCGCTGGGTCGTCGCCTCCTCCCGACGCCGTTCCTGTGGACACGCGTGGACGTGCTGTCCCACTGTGGACTTCCTGTTCCAGCCTGCTATGCTATGGTCTCTGCTAGCGATATGCTAGCAGATGTACCGTGCTTGGGAGACAGTATGGCTGGACGCTATGGCCCTTTAAAAGAATGCAGTACCCTTTCACTTCTTAACATTAGCAATAAGCTTATGATCTACCGTTGCCTAAATGGCTGTGTGCTGCAATCTCTTAAGGGGACTTATTATCTGCCATGGTTTGTGTTGAGAACATGGGCTGGTGTAATACATCCTTGTGACACTTTTACATGCGGAAATAACCCCCAAGCTGTTGATAAGGTGTGGCTTAGTGAGCAAGGTCAGGTGCTTCAGCTCTGGTATTCCTGTGGTCTCTCTCTATCTTTCTCTTTCACACACACACACACGCGCAAACATTCTGAGGCTGTCATTCTGCTTACAGTGCATTTTGGACCACTACCCCCCCCCACCCGCTTCAGACGTCTGCAGTAGTAGAAAATTCCTGACACTTTCTTGTTCTTCTCTGCTCCATACAATTAGGAAGCACGATAACCCTGAGAAGGTGTGTGTACGAATCCAGGTCCCTCTCTCCCCTTGCCCCCAAATTAGCGTTCTCTCTGATATACCTTCTCACGGATTGTGTGGTTTGTCTGCATATCCAAAAATAAAGCGTCCAAATGTCCCGGTGCCCTGTGTGTCTTCTGAATGTTGGCGCAGTGAGAACTTTGAATCTGGTACATTGTATGTCTTCCACTTGGCGATGTTAAACACACACTGCGACGCAGTACACAGCACCTCAGGAAAGCATCAGGGCTACGTGCATCTGTTTCCACAGGATCCTGCTTGGTTTTGAACCGTGGATCTCGATCTGCAAGACTCACGATGTTTATATATATTTGTAGCCAAAGTTATCGTCTTTGCTCCACTTGATCTGGGATGTCGGATTGGCGGCTGTTTTCTAGATGTTTCTGTCTAGCTTGGAGGCAGTGCTGTACCCTAGAGCCTCCCCTGCCATGAGATTCCAGTTTCTCTTAGAAGTTGTCCTGCCTTTAGACTGTTCCGCATTCTATGGGCAGGTGCTGTAGGCTGTATTACGGGCGGTGTGGGGCTGTTCGGGGTAGGGGACGAGGTCTGAGATGAGTGACACGGTTCTGTGAGTTGCTGTATGAAAGGCAGCACTGGATTGTGTGTGTTTAATGTTTCTACGGCGCTGTTTGTTTCTGTGCCACAAAGAGCTTGAGTGTGTGTTGGTGGTGCGGTGGCAGAAGGGTTGTGACCTTGGCAGGAGATGGAGCCTGTGTGTGTGTGTGTGTGCACGTGTGTGTGTGTGTGTTTGTGTTAGGGCATTTGTAATAGAGCCAGCACAATCTCCATTCCAAGCCGAATGTTTTGGCTGATTTGGGTGTTTTTGGTCACATGTCTAGACGAGAAGGCTTGCTCTCCCCTCCTCTATCTCTCCTCCCCTTTCTCTCCTTCTCTCACTCTCCTCACCTTTCTCTCCTCTCTCTCCTCCTCTCCTCTATCTCCACTCCTCCTCTCTCCCTCATCCTCTCTTCTTTTCTCTCTTCAGTTCAGGGCAGTTCACAGTCCTTGTGTCACAGTCCGCATGTCTGCCCAGAATCCAAAAGTATCAGGGGAGTCAAAGGGCTTGCTGAGCTCATCTGCACAGAACAGCCCCTCTGGATGTGTGTGTGTGTGTGTGTGTGTGTGTGTGTGTGTGTGTGTGTGTGAATGTGTGTGTGTTGGGGTAAAAGCATTTAGCTGATGTCATGAAGAGTGGGTGCTATGACAACAGCACCACAGTACCCAGGCCTGCTTCACAGCCTTTTCAAACACGATCTCACACACACACACACACAAATACGGACCCACATATACACATGCACACACACACACACACACACACATACACACCCACATCTACTCACACACAGGTGAAGGGGTGATTAGATGCTCTCCCAACCCATTTTTGCTGTAACCTTAAATATGTGGATGCTGCCTAGGAGGAGGTTAAGCGTGAGTGTGTGAGTAGTAGATAGCACACGTGCTCTTGTGAGTGTGTGTGTTTGGGAGTGAGGACCAGTGTGTCACGCGGTCACTCAGGAATGGTGGTGAGTCTAACGCTGGGATTCGTCTTGAGAAAAACAGGAGCTGCATCGCTGAAGTGTCTTTATTGTAAAGGTAAGACCCCTGTCTCCTGTGGTGGGAGTGTCCACTTTTGCATTGTGTGTGTGTGTTTGTGTGTGTTTATGGCAGACAAATGGGTCTTTAGATCAAAGCTACATAGCTGCTCGGTCTCAGGTGAGAGGAGGAGATAAAAGGGAATCCCCACAAAGCTTCTCTCTCTCTCTCTCTTCTCACTTGTTCTCTCTCTCCTCCCATCGCTCCTTTTTCCTTCTTTGTCCTTCTCTGTTCTTTCTGTCACTCTTGCCTTCAATTTATTTGAATTCCTTCATGCTTTAGTGGCGTGCGTGCTGTAAATGACATGATTGGTAGAGCAGTTCGTGTGAAGAGGCTGATCCTCCTGAGAAAGCCTTACCTCACTCCTTGGGACAAGAGGGTCTGATTTCGGTAGCAGGGATTAGAGCAGTGATTAGATTTTAAAGAAGTTTCTTCTTCTTGTTCTTCTCTCTCTCTCTCTCTCTCTCTCCTCCTTGTCATCCCCAGATCAACTGCTCGGCTCTGTGGTTGTTGTTCTTCTCTCGTCGCGTGTGTGTGTGTGTGTGTGCGTGTGTTTACGTCGAGCGTTTGCATGTCCGGACAGTGTGTGCTGCTTGCTTCTGGTCGTGTTAAACTGCTGCGGGATTAGAGGGAGCAGAAGCTTCCTGTGCCCGGAGCACGTCTGTATTCCACGTGTGGCTCTGAATACTGCTCAAATGAGCTCATGGACAATAACAGCACACACGCTGTCTCCCTCACACACACACAAACACACACACACACACACACACGCACACACATTGCAGGCATCAGACAGTGCAAACGGTCTGAATGTTTGTTGTTGTTGTTCTTTCCTTGATTGACAGGTCTTAGGGAGGGGCTTTTGTGCACTGAAAGAGAGATGACGAATTGCAAATGGGCGAGTCGGCCTGTGCCCGCTGCCCCAGGGTGAAGGAGCAATGGGGACATGTGAGAGGAAGAGGGCGAGTGGGTTGCCCTGTCTCTGCTTCCCCCAAACAAATGGAAATGAGTGGAACCTGCAGAGCAGAACAGGGCAAAGGGGGTCGGGGAGGGGGCATTGCTCCCAGGGGGAGGTAGAATCTAAAAAAAGCTGAAAAGAAAGAGAGGGAGAGAGAAACACAAGGTCATCTGTCTCTATGCCATCCTAGTTATCTACTGGATTTTGGTAGGTATGTGTTCATGAATTTGTGTGGAGGCATGTGAGCAGGTTTTCTTACTGTAGACATACAGCACACAGGGAAGGAACGTTTGAATTCAAGTGTCCTGCTTGCTGTATTTCTATGACTTGTGCTCACATTGTCGGAAAGCCAGAAGGGGAGGAAGTGAGAATGTGGAAGGGCTGAAAGAGAAGGAGGGAGAGAGAGAGAGAGAGAGAGAGGGAGGGAGAGCGAGAGAGAGGGAGGGAGAGAGAGAGAGAGAGAGGGAGGGAGAGAGAAAGGGAGAGTCCCCGGGAGACACCAGCGGGACTGTAGGCGGGCAGGACGTCCCGTCAGACAAAGGTGAGGTCTGGGGATAGCTGAGCAGGGGTCAGAAACGCCACTGCCTGTCAGGCCCCTGACTGCTGTTAACCCAGGTCAGGCCTCACGGGCCTCTCCACAGCCTATCAGCCAGGGATTAAAATGTGCTTTCCCTGGGCTGGATTTACACGGCACAGCTGCGTCTGGAGTGCGAGACGGCGTTTCCCCACACTTGGTGTTCCTGCTGTTAGAAGACCGACCTGAAGGTTGAAAAAGAAGCAGCTGCTTCAATCGCCTTTGTTATTTTCTTCCTACTGCATCCATCAGATTGTCCTCTAACTTCTCTCTCTCTCTCTCTCTGTTTCCGTTCTTCCCGCCCTTCCAATCCTCGTTCTCTCATAGGGGTCACGGTTGCAAGGTCTTCCCATTTCTGCTATGTCCAACTGTTAACAGTACAGTGTGATGACTGCTGTGTTTAGATGGAGAACAAGAGAGACGGAGTGAGTTTAAGGAGGGAGAGAGAGAGAGAATTGTAATAGAAAGAGAGAGAGAGAGGAAGGGAATGATAGTCTGCGCTCGCCTGCGCTCACCGTGAGGATCCAGGTGGTAGAAGCAGATCGGACGAGGGAACGAGATGAGGAGAGGAAGAGAGAAGGCAATAAAACTGGGAGGGGGGGTCGCCGCTGGGGCGGAAATCGAAGGCGCGCGATAGGCCGTGATGGTGTGGGCCACACCCACAGCCCGGCGCCGCTGTGGGCAGCCATGCGAGAGGCTGTCCCCACGGCAGGCCGGAGCCCCTGGGGTGGGGGGAGGGGGCGCGGCTGGTTGGGCTAATCCAAGCCTCCGCCTGACGCGCAGGGATGAGGGGTAATAAAAGAAACAGATGCAGCTCTGTGTCCTTCAGAAAAACATCGTCCTGGTGGGGCGTCGCGGTGGTGGTGGTGGAGGTGGTGGTAGTGTGTGTGTGTGTGTGGGGGGGGGGGTTTCCATGCACATACTTCCACACTCTCTAAGGGCTTCTGTACCAACAAAGAAACAAAGACTAATTACATTAGTCTTATGTATTAAATTAGTGTGTGCAAATGCATTTTTTTTTTCTGAAAAGTGATAAATAAATAAATAGATTAAATAAAATCTTGCGGTGTTGATGTGGAGTTTGGTTTTGGTTAAGCTGTCCAGTGGTTTGGCTCTGACGGTGTTAAGTGTTCTGGGCTTTACCGCAAGGAACAGCAGGAATTGTGCGGGTGGATGCTTTGTTGCGTCTACAGAAGTAAACAGCGATTGCAGATTAGATCCATAAAGGCAAACAAACAAAGTCACCGTCTGATGTCAGAGCCTTGTCAGGCCGTCAGACTTTTTGAAGGTCTTCGTTCAGTGTTACGCCGCAGTTCTCACCACTTAATACCTGCGTCGTTTGTCTTGTAAACCCTCGATCGTGGTGTTTTTTCTCTGCGGTGACATCTTTATTTCACATTCCGTGGTGCGTGTGCTGTACACGATGGCGCAACATGCCTACGGAGTCAGACAATGAGACAGAACGCTGTGGGCGTTAATAATGAGAAGTGAGATTTCCTGTTAATTATACGCACCTGCGTTTATGGGCAAATAAGTAAACAAAGGACGTTTGACCCAGGTGCTAGTTAGTCTTGCGGTCATGAGTAGCGTTTTTAATGTTTTCATCTGACTTCTTTAAACGCCCTGTGGGAACTGCTGCAGATGGCCAGCATCTCTTTAAAGAGGCGGAGAATCCCCCAATACACCGGCACTCGCGCTGAATTACATAACGTGTAGAGTTTGGTGAGCTCAGTGCTATGTATCTGAGGGCAGCATTATCTCGAGTCTCAGCAGGTCTTGGAGTCATCTGATTGGTTGCTAATGCTAATATAACCAAGATGGGGGTCTGGGTGGTTCTGTAATATGCAGGATTACTTTAAAAGGCACCTCTGAGATGTAAATGCCTTTAATGGCTCTGCACGAGTGCCGTTGTGAGGACTCACATCCTGCTGAGTTGTAACTGCTCCACATTAGGGAGTCCGATCTTAGCCGTTACATGACAATGGCGGTGGTAACTTTTACAAATGCGCTGAGACGAACCCCAAGAAACAGTGATGCCTAAATGTTCGCGTGAAAGCATGGAAAATTTCAGCCCCCCAACGAATACAAGGGAACCTCTTCCTGATAATGGCGTTTCTTTCGTTGTTACTGAGCCAGACGTCCCAGAATGCTTCAGCAGAGCTGCTGTTTGTCGCTCACCTGACAGGAATCATCAGTGTGTGTTTTCTTGCTCCTTCGTGAGCCGGAGCCCATGCATAGTTTGCCTCTCCTGTTCCCCTGCTGGGAGCTGTGTGAGAGCGGGAGGCCATTGTTACGGGTATCAGGTGTGATTACACCCCAATGCCCCCAGAGAACTCCCGCCCTGAGCCGGTTTGGAGGGGGGGGTGTACTATGGGAAGGTTTTACGTACTCCGGAGGAGCTGGGACATGTCTGTGCTTCCCCTCCGGCAGTCTGTGTTCACACATCGTAGCCCGTGGATTGACACTCAAGATAGACTAGATGTTCGGGTGAGTTTCGAGGAGATAGAGGAGCTGTCGCCCTGCTGTTTCAGCGTTTACTACTGGATATGCTAAGGGCAACATCTGGAATTAAGGCTCCCGCGTTTCCTATGGACGTTCAGGTAAATTCGTGTCAACACTGCTGATGTTGAGGCGAAGGTTGTGCGTTTGTTGAATAGTGTTTTTGGAATGGTGTCTGATTCAGAGTCTGATGTTAAATACCGGAATAATATTAAAAACCTGTCAAATAACTGCATATTGCCAAACTGAGTGAGTGAGCATCTTAGGTGCTTTGCCCCTTACGCCAGAGCAGTATTGAATATGTTTTTTTAATAATTAAACCAACTCATCATATTGAGTACATACACTGTTCACATGAACATGTTCAATAACGTAAGAACAATCTGCAGTTTTTTGCAGGAACAACAATACAATTATTATCTGGGAAAATTATATTAGAATACAATTATTCTAATAAGTACATAAGTAAACGAAATAGATAAAGCTACTATACTACTATAATGTGATGGTACTATAAAGCTTTGTGATGCAGAGTGGTGTAGAGTTCTCCAGAAGTGTGACAGAGGTGTGTAGCACTGGGAACGATGGGATGATCAAATTAATATTCAGAATGCCTTGCACTGAGACTTTGAGAAGAAATTATATGACACAAAATCTGAATTATTGCATATATACATTACATGTATTGTAAACACATACTTGAAATCCTAAATGAAGCTGAATGTAAACGCACCTTTTAAATGTGGTTTACATGATTTAGATTTACACTGCATAAGATATTAGTGAATAAAATGAGTGTGTGAGTGAATGAATAGCAGTGTTTTAACTTTTGAATGGTAATGTACATCACACACACACTGCACACTATGACATATTGCAATCTAAAATACAGAGACCCTGAATTAATAAGAGTGAGCTAATCGTCATCGGTCCATATGCACTCTGCGTTGAGCTGTTAATTGTGATCTAGTGTGCGTGGCTGTAGCAATGAAGAGGAGAGTGATTAGGGGTCGTGTGGGGGCGGTGGGGGAGGGCCAGACTGACCGTGTGAGTTCTAGGTGTGTCAGCGCGTTGAGGAACTGCTTTCATTAGCCTGTTGGCCCGAGGACAGAAGGGAGCTTCTAGCCTTTTATGCTATGCTACCGTCTGCCAGATGGCAGTGGTTGTACCAGACTGGGGCTCGGGTGGGTGGAGCTTCTCGCGATCTTCCTCCGCTTCCTCAGACGGCGCGCGTTGTGTAACTCCTGCGGAGACGGGAACTCGGGGCCCCTAGGCGGCGTGTCGAGCGGTGCGCTCCACCCTCTGTGGAGCTCGAGGGGTGGTGCAGATCTCTGAGGTGCCTTCATCACCTCACGTCCAGCATGTTCAGTCCACGTGAGGTGCTCAACGGCGTGAGATGTTCAACCACCCCAGGAGCCCCATTCAATATAATGGCTGCGTCTTCCACTATTAGCCCATCAGACCTGTTGAGTAAAAGGTTAGCTTCCTGACACCAGCGTGTCAGAACACTAACCTCTTCTCTGCAGGCTGCCTCGTTAAGGTCAGAGTTCAGGCCCCCTGCTGTGCCCCCCCTCCCTCTAACCATTGCAGTGTTTATGACCTTTTGGCACCGAATGTCATCAGCATCTTTGTCTGTGACCAGCAAACTTTACTGGATGTTACATCAGTTACATCTGTGATCACTTAGTCACCCTGAGCCCGTTAACACGGATTTGTCGCTTGTTGACACTGTAGCTACTCCATTCATCCGTTTGCAAACAGTGTTACCACGACGTCTCTACACACACTCATCATTACCACTGTGTGTGTGAAAGTTCATAGGTGTGAAGATGTTTATGGATTTGGGGGTGGGGACATGCTCTGTGTGTGTGTGTGTGTGTGTGTGTGTGTGTTTGTGTGCGTGTGTGTGTGTGTGTGTAGAAAATGCAAAGAGATTTTCTGTATTTGTAAATATCTGTGTATTTAAATTATACAGCAAAAACCTGCAGTAATGCCTTCAGTGTTTTCATGCCTCTTGTCACCTCCGTGTCTGCTTGTGCGGAGATGACCTCTCTCCCAGGGGCCCGTATGCACTGGGCTTGCTCTGTCCGTCAGCCGCCCGGCTCCATCCCCGACCAATGAGACGTCATGGGCGGGAACTCGGCACGGGCTGAAGGGAGGAGTTGTCTGAGCTGCCAGATCGATTGGCCACTTCCTGAAATTGGCAATCGTGTCGTTTCCGAAAGCGCCAGAAGGCTGCAGTGTTTGTTTGTTTGGCAAGCGGTCAAAGTTGGGAAAAAAACATTGTTTTTTGTTTGTCTTGAGGGTCGTGTTAGCGACTGCGTATCACGATCGATATTATAACAGTATTCAGCAAAATAATTTCAGTCTTTTTTTCTATATCACATTCCATAGCCTGTGGCGGATTAAACAGTTTACGCTAATATATGCTTCATTGTGGGAGTGTTATTTTGGGAATTTCATTAGGGCTGCAGAATGTCATGCTTGAAGACTTTGTTCCTGTGGAGGTGACATCTGTGTGTCTTTGTACATTTACTGAGGGGCATTATTTAGCTTTTGTTACTGTAACATGTCCCAGTGTGTCTAAGGACCTTATTCTGCTGCCCTTAGAGATGCCTGTGCAGAATGTGGTCAATGATGTGGTTTTGTAAAAGTCTTATTGTACAATCACTACTGTAACAAGTGCATAGATTAGTGTGCAGTTCAGTAGTTGTATAATTCTGCTATCGTTACCACTCACAGCCCTCTAGCTCTACTCAATCATTCAGCATGTCTGTGGTTAATGATGAAATTCATCAGCAGAAAAGCTGAAGAGAGACTTCTTGGTGCTTATGAAACAGACACATGCACATACGTGTATAGAAGCTGACACTTCTCATATTTTTTGAGCAGTGCTAAACCTTCCACTGTAGTCAGGCACTGTGTGTGTGCGTGCGTGCGTGCGTGTGTGCGTGCGTGTGCGTTTGTGTGTGTGTGCGTGTGTGTGAATGAGAATGCCCCCAGGTTTAATGTCTACCATCCTTGTGTTATGTAAATATCCACCCTAATGACAATTGGGGAACCTGGACCTGTTCACACCTGAAGGCACTAAGGCCTGGCAGGTTTATACCTGAATGAGGACTGTGGGTTGAGGAGTGAGTGAACCCAGCATGGCCACTGAGTTCACCAGGAGCTACCAAACACGTACTTGTCCTGGGTGGGGAGGGGGGTGGTTTTTCACAACCGAGAGACACTCCAAGTGCGGCGTCCCTGCTATAAACAAACACCCGACTCATCATTTTAGCACAAGGGGATCCTCCTGTTAATCTGAGGCGACTCCGCAGAATCCTCAGTGAAGTGGCGGGACTTTGTTTTACTGTAGCTTGTGTTTTTAGCTGTAACTACGACTTTCACTCTGTGTTACACTTCAGTCTCAGTTTAGTCTCTGGCTTTATTTGTTCAGATTAATATTTAGGAACTGTAAACTTCAGTTTAAAGGAGCAATACGGAATTTTACCACCGAACAGCTGTAGGCAACATGAAAGTTTTTTTTATTTCTTTATACATTCTACAAAGTCACATGAAAGAATCCAATTGCTTTGTAGTCCTCTATACTATACGCTGGTATTTGAGAGCTGAAATTCAGGGACCTCACATATTACACTGTGTTCCTACCGACTGGACAGTATATCGTGACTTGATGATTACTGCAAAATTAGTTTATTCAACAGTGTTATTACAAAAGGACAGAATATGCTAATCACACTAGATCACGCTAATAAATCACACATTTTTGTTTTTATTCCCTGTTTAAATTATGTATGACTAATAAGTGTTCTGGAAAAGTGTTCTGGCGATATATTCGCTCGATTTGCAAAATTAAATCATTTTGCATCAGAATAACACATGAAATGTTCACTAATGTGTTCTAACCTTTAATTTGTGCAAAGTGTATGATGCAGTATGCTTGGCTACTGTATAAATGGTAAAAGCTAAGTTACAAGAACAAACAAATAACCCCTGACCCCTTGAAGATGGAACATTTTCCCTGCTCGGGACGTATCGACATCACCATCAAATCCCCATCTGCAGGTTTATCCTTACGTAACAAATGGCAGCTCTCAGCCTTCGTGGGAAACCTGATAAGTT